>JAYMFT010141473.1:0-26879 GCA_038088735.1 Panulirus argus
ATGATATATATATATATATATATATATATATATATATATATATATATATATATTTTTTTTTTTTTTCATGACTCTGTGTGTGTGTGTGTGTGTATATATATATATATATATATATATATATATATATATATATATATATATTTTTTTTTTTTTTTTAGCATGACTCTGTGTGTGTGTGTGTGTATATATATATACAGTAGCTGTAGCTACTCACTGAGGAACACCTGCATTAGTAGGTAAAGCCTTGATCTCATTAAAACTTAAGCCGAAATAAACGACTTATGAAGAATTGTTCTTCACTTCATTATTGTAGAGGTTAAAAGTATGACTCTACCGTAGGAACCCAGCCAGTCAGCTTCCAGTTGGGATGTTGGGTTTCAACAGTAGATGAAAATCTTTCAGGAGACGACATCCACACCACAACGACTGCGATATCGTTTGTTCTTATAGTCATTAAGGTAATTGTACGTAACTAACAAATTCCCTCGGCAGATCATTAAAGTGTGTGCAGCCTTCACAAAAACAATGATGAAGATATCCATGGATAGTGAGGTAAGGATAACTGATTGCAAGGTTTGTATGACTGACGGAGAGAAGACATGTTGGGATCTAGTTTAGTTTCAGGGTCTCGTCTCTACCCTTGCGAATCTGTTTGTGACCAAGTTTCCCTGTTGGGGTCCTGGTCTGCAAGGCTTTATTTAATGCTGCAGTGTTCCATCTAATGTATGTTAAGGAACCCGGCTGGTGTCCGGAATATACTTGGAGTACTCTTTCGGAGGTCTTCTATCCCTTCTTTTCGGGCTGAGTCCTAGCTGCAGACTGCAGACTTGGGTCTTTGGTCGACCAAGCTGTTGGAAGCCGCGGCACGCAGGCCCACGTAACCACCACAGCCTATTTCTTGATATAGATACTTATTCAAGGGCTTGTTACTTTTTTCCATTGAACATATACCAGAGTTTTTTGGATGGCTGCTGGTAGTATGTTGAATAGTCCTGAGCCCCGGATGTTCAAGGTATTTTCTCTTTATGCCAGTCGTAACTTGATTATAGGAGCAACATTATACAGTCTTCCATGCCTGGTCGTGTCAATAGGAACTTATTTTCCATTGTAGGTCGGGGACCATTCCTATTAAGGTTTTCGAAGTGAAAATGATGCTATGCCTCCCATCTGCGCTCCAGAGAGTAGTGTTCATTGGTTCAGTTCATATACCGAGTCAGTACTGGCCGTGTTATATATGTTCACACGCTCTAAACAAGTTTTGCTCACTTTGAAAGGTGACGTCAGTATACAGCAGTTGGTAAGAGTACTATCTTCCTGTCGAGCGTCGTCAAATGTTTTTCCTCCCTTGTCCTCTGGGTCCATGGGCCCACGTATCACCCTCTCGTGCTGATGGACCAGTCTGTGCTCTATTCTTGCCTCCACCTAACCCAAAGCTACATACCCTTCACCCATACTGTCACTGAAATGCTTTCTGTGTATACAGCTGGCAAAAAAAAGATATGAAATTAAATCAAGGATAAATTCTTGAAGGTTCGCAAGATCGAGCCAACAATCTTTATGGAAGAGGCAAGTGTTGTTTTGTTTTGAGGTAAGGTCGTCATACTTTATTAAACCCAAGTCTTGTTCATTGTACAGTATAGTAGTGATATGACGCTATCTGTCCGTCCTGTAATCTGTTCTGCTCATAATTTCCTTACTTATCCCATTCCGGTGGGGCTGGAGCTCTTCCGCATTGAAAAGTTTTCTGTAGTCTATTGGAAAACTTTTTCTTATGCAAATTTGCAGCTTCTCATTGTTTTCTGCAACGAGATAGTGAGATACACCTGTTTTGTTATATGAAGAAGTTCTTGGGTCTTCGCGTGGTGTCCCCGAACATTTTCCATTAGGCTTAATAGAAGTCAGCCGATGATACGTGCTATTTATTTTTTCGTAATAGTTTCAATTTTGATACTTTATTCCTTGATAGAGGAATCGGGATCCTAGTGCCTATTCCTTGATAGAGGAATCGGGATCCTAGTGCTGTCACTAGGTACCCCTATACAATAATACCAGAAGCATCTGGCAAGCGTCGCGTTTACATGTAAATATAACAAAGGAGCTTACTAAAGCCTAAGGAAGTTAGGATATTCCTTCAACACAATATCAATATTATGTACATATTTTCGTAATATATCCTCTAGCAACTCTATGAATGGCTGTAATTGCTACATTTGTAGCGTCATTTCCCGAAAGCAGTACACAAATGCCCTGCATTTTCTCTGACAGCGACCTGACCAACAACTGATTTGTTGTCTTAATGAAGTCGCCTTGACGTTAACGACGTGTAATCTTACCCGATCTCCCTCCAGGTAGCGAGCAGGTAGGGTGACATGGCCTTCGCGCCCTGCGTCTGGTCTCAACCAGTCAACACCCTTCCCGTATCCCCGAGTGAGCAAACACCAGCGAACCTGGCTGCCAGCGTGCTGTGGCCCGGTCTCCTGTGAGTTAAATTCTTTCCGATTGCATCACTGTGGCAGGTCCCTGGCTTTTAGATATCCCCACCCCCCTGGAAACGTCCACCATGTGACTCCTCGCATATCACTCCCTGGTGGGGGTTGTGGTTCTTTATCTTCCATGGGCTCCTTCGGCATATAGTCCTTAGCTACTCTGGCTCCTGTTTCCTCCAGCAGGACGCCAACACCCGTCTCCTGCAGCAGCCTCAGCAGCCGGACGTTCGGTAGCGCCTGCACCTCTCAAAGCACAGAACTAAAACTTAAGCAACCGCCCGCTGACTCGTAACCTCGACAGTTTTACCTCTCCAATAGAAGATGCACGAGACCCGGTACCCTCGCACTTCCCCCACGGGACTCCTGTCTCTCCACACCGTACATCTCCCGCATCGGCGGCGCCGCCATGACTCATACTGGTCTCTCCAGCAAGTTGCGGTACCCACCTCCCCTTCTGCTCTTGCACCATCGCCGAACTAGGCTCTGATCGTACTGCGCTTCCTAGACCAGCACCACAAGAACCCTGCCTACCTTAACTAAATTCATTCCATTTTCTTTCCTGAATCCTGCACCACCACCACTGTCAGTTCACCCGGAGCTGCATTACTTCTGTAACTTATCCAGTAAAACATAAATGAATAATAAATTAATAGATAAATAACGGTTTATTGGATTTAGGCATCCAATCGGCTGAAAATGTACAGTTGAGGTATTACAGATATCACAGAACAGGGAGGTCATGATAGTTACCAGTTAACTAATCATAAAAGAATGGGCTTGATCTTACTCGGTTCAGTTACTACCACAAACAGAAGTTTGACCCAAGAATACCCGTTCGATATACCCAGTCTGTCAAATCAGTAGACATTTTTTATATGGCCTTGGACCATACTCCATGTGCACAATACGGCTTGCGTCTGCGTTTTAATTATTATTGTTTTCGAGCCGTTAGTCTGTCCCAAATATTTTGGCGAATCACTGCACGTAGCGTAAAGACCTATGCTTGTGTTCTAGGTCGGTAGTTCCTCGGGAGTCGATATGGTGATGTTAGCACAAGGCAGACAGAAAGCTGCTCCAGTTAGCAGAAAGCAAATGCTTTCGATTGTGTCATCGTTGTTGTGTCTTCCCGAGGTTTAAAAGCTCGCGGTAACCAGACCCGACATTTCCATTGTTGTGGTCTTCAGGAGTGAGGTCAGCCTCCTGCACCAGTCCCGGATCTTGGACGCGTCTCTCGTGTTGTGGTCACTTCTCTCCTCCCGTCAGTCAGTGACAGACATTGCAGTTACATACGTTCTTCCCGTGGCGGAGGAGTTGATGACAGCGTTCTTATTAAGCATCGTCTTAATTAAGTGTGGCTTATCGGAAGATTTTGTCGATACTTATAAAGTCTTTAAATCTCCTCAAAGCCAATTGCTTTAAATCTCTTGAATTTCACAGCCTGATCTCTGATCTCCAGTCTGTCGTCTGCAAGGCGATATCCACTAGTGATATCCTTTCCCATGTTACAAGTGCCTGGTCAACCACTCTCAGAGGCTTTAGGGGATCTTATGTTTTTGATTTATCTAAAGCTTTTAATATGTTATGGCAGTGGGATTTGTTCTCCAAGTTTCCCTGATTTGGCTTTTCTCCCACACTTTATTTTTTCCATTATGTAATATTCTGTGTGGCTGTACTGTCTCTGTTAATGGATGAACCTTTCCTTCTTTCCCAGTCAACAGCAGCGTTCCTCATAGTTCTGTCCAGTCACCTAAATTCTTCATCCTTTTTGTTAACCGTTTTTTTTTTCTCCACATAATTCAGTACATTATGTGGGTGAGGAGAGTTGATGGAATAAGGAATGATAGAGTTAGATAGAGGTTTGGTGGTAAGAGAATGGCTGAGAGAGGTGAAAAGGGTCTTCGGAAATGGTTTGGACAAATGGAGAGGATGAGTGTGGAGAGACTGACTAAGAGAGTATACGTGGAGGGGACAAGGAGAACGGGAGACCGAGGACGAGATGGGAGGTCGGAATAAAGGAAGTTTTAAAGTGATCAGGATCTGGACGTGCAGGAAGGTGTGAGGCTTCCACAAGATAGAACGATTTGCTATTGAGACTGTGGCTTTCCACGTTTTGCCTAACTGCTCCCGGCTGCCTTTTTTTTTTTTTCCTAAAGTTGTGAACTCGATTTCATTCGAAAGACGTTATTTTTTTTATATGAACGGCAAATAATGTTGCCGAGAATCTCTCTCTCTCTCTCTCTCTCTCTCTCTCTCTCTCTCTCTCAAGATAGGTCGTTGTAGAAGAGAGTTAGTTCTTAGGGGGAAGGGTTGGGTTCGTTCGACTGCAATGATCACATTAAGTTAAGCGAAATATGGAGAACATACATTATGGTTGCCGCTAGAGGCACATTTGCTTATACCGTACGTGTATCAGATGCTGAGCTGACCTAGTCCCTCGCTGCAGTGGTAGACCGTGCACAACAAACCCACTGGCATAACGATTCAGAGAACAGTTTGAATACCTCGGGTGTGGACTTCCCCAGACACACTGTACACACAGCGTCTTATACAGTGTAACGGGCCCGCCAAATTGTACATTGTTTACGAAAATGAGATTTTTATCAATAAGACCTTGGCTGTACCAGCCTCTCACATTAGGGAAGGATGGTCGCAGTGTTGCGGGCGAGCTAGAGCTAGGTTTAACGTACTGTATGTGTGCCTTATGCCGATTTCGGAGGCTTTTCCCACCCTCACTGTACAGTCTCCGAACAAGTTGGCTTTTTTGAAGTCCTGGTTGTAGGTGTAAGTACATCAAGCCTTGATGAGCAGCGCTCTTACCCCTAGGTGAGTAGTAGTAGTTACGTGACTAACAATTTAAGCGTGACGGTACGTACTGACCTGGGGGCCTTAACGTCGTGCCTATAAGGGATTACCCCCGCGTGTTTAGGGGAGGTGTGTGTGTGTGTGTGTGAACGAATGCTGTTGAGTTGCAGTGATGGTGGAGGTTGTGTTGGCCCTACGCATGTACTTCCGTTGTATATGAGTTTAACCTGAGCTCGGGTGCTTCAGGAGAATCCACACCTGAAGCCCGAAACGTAAGGCCGGTGTTGGTAGAGGGTGTAGTGAAAATTTCAGTGAGTGAGTGAGTGTAACGTTGGATGGGTGTTGAACTGGCCGACTCCCTCCCTCCCCTCCGACACCTAGCTCCACTGAGGCGCACAGTTGCCACCTACGTATAATGAACACGATTAGATCTACAGTCTCCTCTCGAATTTTTATTTTATATAATTTTAGTCGTACTTATGTCCCTATGAAGAAGTGAAGGTTTGTACTTGTATACATTATAACTGATATACATTAGGGAAATATTAAACACAAATTGGAACCCGCTGCCTCCAGCAATCGATCTGAACGTAGCCAAGGCATTTTTGCATATATTTACGTTTTTGTTCTAAAGATTTCGCTTGGCGTTTCTTTAGCTTTCGCCAGGGCCACGAAGGGGGAGGGGGTAACTTAGCGTCCGTGGTTACTGCTGAGCCTCAGCAGATTACGTCACTACGTACATATGACGTCATCAAATATACTTAGCCTGTATGTATGACGTCACCACACGGATTTTAAGACGTGCTGCCAGAAGTCAGCGTGTGACGTTATGGGAAAGAATTGTGTTTATGTTTACCATGTGACGTGTTACGGAATGTTGGGGTTGTTTAGCTGGGAATGGTGGCAGTGGCGGGAAAGTACTGATGTGGGCTTGGGTAGCGGTGGTGGCACTGTGGTGTGTGAGCCATGCTACCTTCCTGCCTGGGGTGCCGTTGTTGGCACTGGTAGTGGTATGGGTAGTACTGTTGGTAGCTAGGGTGGTATTACTGGCCGTGGTAGTGGACAGGATGTTACTGTTGGCACTATGGTTCTGGGCAGGATAGAACCGATCTCACTGGTGAAGGCTAGGGTGGTACTGTTGGATTGGTTGTGTCTTGGGGGGGTACTGTTGGATTGGTGGTGGCTTGGGGGGTACTTTTGGATTGGTGGTAGCGTCGGGGGTACTATTGCATTGGAGGTGGCTTAGGGGGTACTGTTGGATTGGTGGTGGCTTGGGGGGTACTGTTGGATTGGTGGTTGCTTGGGGGGTACTGTTGACACTTGTGGTGGTTAGGGTAACGCTGTTGCCTGTGTGTTGATGAGGGTACTAGTGGTGGTAGGTTAGTATCGCAGTTGGCACTGTGGCCGTTTCATTATCATGGTATTAATAGGCTTGTTGGCAGTGTGGCGTGACCAGGTGTTGGCAGTGTGGCGTGACCAGGTGTTGGCAGTGTGGCGTGACCAGGTGTTGGCAGTGTGGTGTGACAAGGTGTTGGCAGTGTGGTGGGTGGCGTAGCAGTGTTGGTGTGGAGGGATTGTTTTCCCTGGCCAACACAGAAGCGACAGGTGCCATCATTGATTCCTGACGCTTCTGTTGGCATGCCAGCACAGTGCCTAGGCCGGTGGCACTGTCAGGGTTGGGTGGCACTGTCGTTGGTCAGCTGGCTGCGTCTTGACAGTGAAGTGGCGATGGTGGTGGGGTTGAGCAGTCGGCACTGCCGTCATGTTGACGCCCCAAAGGCAAACGGAGACATGAAGGACCGCGAGACTTCCCGGTGGAGTGGAGGGGGAGGTAGCGGGTTCGATCCCCGTGTTGTGAATGAGGAGCCTGGTGGTGGTGGAGGTGGTCGTCAAGGCCGGCCAGCCCTGGGCGGGGCACGCGAGCCATCGCCTCCTAAGGAATGTAAACATGGACACGTTAGAAAAGAAGCGTACCCTGGTGGCCGTCTTGGCTGCATGTGGGGAATGAGGCATGGGTGGCGGGGCTTTGTTTGTATCGCCCCCACCCCACCCCTCACAGCAGTGCGTGGGTAAGCAACGCATCTGGATCCCTGATCAATCGGACTGTTCACTTTTGCGCCTCGTCATTCTGCTGCGTGTTCACTAGCGACTGACTCCTCGAAAATAACACATAAAATCATTCTGTCGCCGCGCGCTTCCCTCGTATCGAGCAGTCTGGCCGTGTTTCATGAATTTGCTGGCAGTAATGTCAAAGGTCCTCTTGTCTTGGTTACAAAAGTTGACCCAGGGGTTCGGGCATGGCACGTCTGTGTTCCACGGTGGGTGCGACATCTGTCGTATCTCACCGGGGGGGGGGGGGTAGAAGTTAATGAATGAAGTCATTTGTGGGGGGATAACACTGTTGGTGCCGCCCCTCCCACCCCAACTGTACATGTGTGTGCTCTGGGCTGCGTGTGTCACCACCATTACTACCATTACCTTTCTCTCGTGTTCTGGCGGACGTAACAGGTGTGTTACAGGTGTTACGGGAGCCAGTTCGTCACCTGCCGCAGCATCAGTAACAACCCAGGTCAAGCCCCAGGCCAAGGACATGTCGGGGCGCCCCCTATGCCGGACCAGCCCTGTGCCTTGAGTGATAATTTCCGGAGGGAATTTTTCATGTCAGGGGCGGCTCGCGGCTCGGGCGACTGCCGGTCGTGTATGCCGAGTCGGCCTAGGGTTTGACTGATCATTTCCGGACGTAGTCTTTTTTTTTTTTTTTTACACTCGTCAGGGTTGTGGTGTAGTGAAAGTAGCTTGTGTATAGGGTCGGTATGGGCCGGGGGAGGGCGCTAGGGGCTGGGGGCGGCGCTCAGCGTGGGCTGGGTGGACGAACGGAAAGATAGGGATGGGCTCCACAGGGCGCCGGCCTAGGGGGTTTCCTGCTCGCCTCACCTCGCTTGGGACACTCGTAGTTAGACGGGCGTGACTTGTTGCTTGCCATTACCTCCTCCTGTGCTTGGTGTAGCTCAGGTGTAGGCGTTGTTCAGGTCATCCCCGCACGCCAAGCCCTTGAACGACCACGCCACCAGTTGTCGTGGTGGCTGCCCGGACCCCGTGTTGGTCTGGTTGCGACGCGGGCGACCGAGCAGTACGGGCCAGGAGCAGCGGCCCATTGATTAGCCTGGGCCACAGTACCTGCAAGAGGGGCAGGCCGGCCAGCCCTCCCTGCCACCGACCTTGGCACCAACTTGACAGCTGAATACAGGCAGGAACTTGCCCATTGTCACGATAATTGGTCGAGGCTGTGGTGAACAGTGTTTTGATTCCATACACACGCTGGTATTGCTCTTCTGTGGCCTTCTCCCGGCCAGGAGGGGCACCACCGGCAGGTGTGTGGCTAGGGTAAGCTTACCTTGCTATGAGGCGGGTGTCGGCCAAGTTAAACCTGTTGGCTGGGAGCCTGCATGAGGCCGACGCTTGCGGCTTTCAGGTACCCTCATTTTTCCTTGCCATTTTCGTGTTATTTTGAAGTACACGCACTGGCGCATTGGTCAGCGTGACTGGCTGCGAGTGTGCGTACCCTAGTTTGGATCTCGGTCCGGGAAGTCGTGTTACAGACAGTCCCACTCTTCATCCTCCTGTGTGGGGATGATGGGTGCCTGGCGTGACCTAGGGGCTGTGAAGTGCAGGGCCAGGTGGCACTGCTCCTGCAGGTAGGGTGAGTGTACCCGACCACAGCAGGCCTCGGGGCCAGGGTGTCACAGGGAAGCGAACACTACTGCCTGTCCTGTAGCCAAATTTTCTGTGTCTGTTCACTTCTAGGGAAACCTACCGAGGCTACGCGGTCATAAGGTTATGGACAGTCATCATGGCTTACATGGCGAGGCTTAGTAGGTATGTGCTGACGGCGTGCGTCACGTTTGTCGGGCCGACACACTCACCTCCCGGGTATGTGGGGCACCTAAAGTGATGTCTTGGGTGGCTGTGGAGAACATGTCGAACTCCACAGTTCGGGGGTCCTCTGTGTACACACGCGCTCACGGCAGGTCATGTGTTGTGTCCTGGCGACTTACGTGTAGAGTAAGGCATCAGAGGCGTGGGTGAGGACGGGGCTGTGGGCGGGCGGGCGTGTGGAGGGCAAGGGGTGGGAATTGTTAATATCCTGTGTGGGGCCTTATGTGCCACAGGCGGTGCCCCTGCCTGCCACCGCAGGTTAATGTTCACGTGGGGCCAGCACCCGTGTTGCTCCCTCATGCCGGAGGTCACCGCTGCCCTGGCCCTGTGGCTAGCACTGTGACCCTTAACCTTCAGGAAGCTCGGACTCCCCTCCCCGGCTCCCTCCCAGTGCAACACCCCTGCGTTAGGGAAGGATTCTCAGGGTCGGTAACGGTCGTAACATTTCCACCACTTACCTGAGCACAACGATAGGAGCGGTAGGCGAGGTAGCCTGAGGCCTGTGACGGGTCAGGTCGAAGGCCAGCGCACCATACAGGCCACGGGTCGGACGTACCGTCTTGCTTTAGGGATTTCACCGTTGCAAGGTTTTGGTGTACGTAGGTACACTGGTGGAGGGGGGAGGGAGATACTGCAGAGCCCGCCTGATGGTGTCATTATCCAGGGCTGGTGCCCGCCTGCCTGGCCTTGGGCAGCGAACGACCTTCTTCATAACAGACACCTGCCCCTCCTTATACTTCTGCTGCTGACGATGGTTCTGCCGTCCGTTGTGGTGTGATGTTGCCAGAGTTGTGCGTTTTCGCTGTATGCTACAGGTGATGAACCTTGGTGCTGAGACTGGTGGCCTGCAAGCCATGCAGCCGCCAGTGGCAGTGATTGAGGAGGTCAGGGCAGTGATGGAGGCTGACGTAAACTATTATCAAAGGAACAGATACTCAGTGTTAGCGAGGAATGTTGACTCTTTGCTTCCTATCTTCAAATGCTTGTGGGTTATCAAAGTTCCCTTGATTATTCATAAGTTTGTAGATTAATGCATTCTGTTACTACTCGTAATGGGAACGTATTTACGAAAAGAGTATTACCGTGGAGGTCAGGGCAGGACAGGGCAGGTCGGGTGAGGAGAGAGATGGCGGCCGTTGCAGACTGATGACGTCAGCATGGCGTCACTCACCCACGCGGCCCGCTTGGCGGGAAAGACCATTTCCTCTTCGCTTAATATCACATTCCCCAGGGATTTGCCATCCATCAAGCGAGTTATTGGATTTCTTATCATGGAAAGTTTTATATGTGTAATTTTCAGAGAGTGTTTGAGATTATTTTATATACGGACTAGAATTTTCACACCATAGAAGGATAATTGTTACCAAAACAGTGTTGGATTTAGGATAAATTAACGCGGTCTGTTAAAAGTTTGCTCTTAGGCCTTCCCTGTAATCTAGACGCAGGAGATATGAGCGTGAGAGAAGCGAAGATAAATAACATGTTGGCTCCTGGCGAGGCGAGCAGGGTGGACGACGACCAGGGATGGGAAGTTAGTCAGCTATGAAAGTGGACGGTTTCCTGTTGTTTGCCTTCCTTGGTGGCACATACACGCACATGTCTAGATACGCACTCATAACCATATACACAGACGGTTAGAAGACAAAAACTACATATTAATTCTGTTGAGACTAATTTAGATCAGTATTCAAATTGGTTGCAAGCGTAATAATGCTGCCACATTTCAAATGTAAAGTTTAGTGATTGCTGAGTAAAGATAATCTTTTACTTAAATGTTTCGCACAAAATATTTATGATTCCAAAACATGCATACATAGAAACATCCGTAACCTATATACATTGTTTAACTGGAAGTACACCTATAGCCTAGCTAGGCTTGTGGGCTGAGGGGTACGTTATCAGGAATAATTGGGAAAACGTAGTGGAAGCCATTTTATTTACGCGCTGTTACCCTAGTTGGGATGGTTGAGCGTATTTCTCTAAGAACACCCTCAGTTCTTGTCAGAATGGTAGTCTGTGATCCCTCCACTGTCCAGTAGCTTTATTGTGATAAAACAAACGACATAAACAATAGGCTATTTGGTCTTTTTCATGCTTGGCCTCCAGTAAAATATTCTATGTGGCCCTTTTTCCGCTTGAACGTGAATCAAACTGTAGAACTCTTAGTGATTTTTTTCGAACACGGATCCCACGCTTACAGTAATCAGGACAGGAGCCAGGCGAGGGAACTTGTGAAGAACGACCAATACTTTGGTAGGAATCCAAGACACGAGCCACAGGAAGGATCTGCCACTCCTCTTGTACGTACCCGACAAAACCCCGAAAACAAGACAAACTCATGCAAGATGGCTGCTGCCATACGGCTCCACCAACCACGAATAAACATTCTCTCAACACCAGCCGTCGATTCGCCATTTTCGGTATGGTTGCTTTTTGAATGATTACGCAGCTTCCTGCACCATTTGGTATAGTTTCTAGTGTGGTGTGCACCCTCCGTTACCGCCTGGCCCACAGCCAAGCACTGCCCCCTCTAGATCCAGTTGCGCCAGCAGGAAAGTTAAGGAAACATGGAACAAATGAATAAGATAAGGAAAGCTAAAGTTTCCCTTATCATCTAAGAACATTAAAAAGAAAAGGGAAGCTAAGGTTTCCTTTGTCACTGAAGAACAGTAAATACCAATGACGTGCATATCTGCTCGTAGGAAATGCCAGTTTCAGTAAATGTAATATTGTAGTAGGAAAAGTGTTGAAGGTATCTGGCAGTTTGCCATGGTAAACGTTGAGCCCTTCATTGCTAAACTTTCTGATCTTCCTTTAACCTTTCCTCCTCTAAGACATCTTTGTCTGTCCTTTTTCGATATATTTATCCTCTCTTCCTCTAATTCATCTTTTTAAGTAATAATTTATATTTCTTGTATGATGACGCAATTATAGAATTGTATTTCTTTTGTACTAATAAAGTTGTAATTCTCTGTTACCACAGTATTAGCACGTCTGCAGAAACGGTAGTCTCATGGGGCCTGCAAAATGTCATTTTTTACACCGTGCAATTGAGATACGAACCCAGGCTTCAGGCAAAACAACATAGTTAATGGAATCTGTGGTTTTGTGCCTGCTTTGTGCTGGTGAGAATATTTTCAAGCTCTGAGATGTACATAGAGACAGGATTACGGGTACACAGACTCCCAGTCCTCCTCTCTAGGGTACGAGTGGTACATCTCAGGTACGCAAGCTAACTGTATTTTATCTCCTAGTTAGAGATAGACCTCCATATGTACGGTTCCTACCTTCCGTGTGTAAGGTATGAGTGGGACGGCCTCTGTAGCCTTACCTCACTGTGCAGAGTTTTGAGCTTCGTTCTGCTGTACTGTACCCAGATCTGCAGTTATGGGTAAGTTTTCTTCGAGCTGAGAATGGTGCCAGGACGTTAGGACATACAGTATATTATATATTTTGTTAATTTTTGGTTATCGTAAGGGTACGTGACCTCATGTTCCTGTACGGATTGAATGGCTGTATCCTGTATACAGTGTACTTGGGCACAAAGGGATCCTTCATATAGATTCCTACCCCTCTTTCACGGTACACGACCCTCATACGACTCCTCACGACGTCTCCCGTACACACCACAACCTACCCTAATTCTTGACGACTCCCGTCTCACTCTTCCTCACCCACTTCATGCAAACAACCCCCCACCCCCGCAACGCTTCACGACTCCTGGATGATCATCCCCGCCACCCACCCTCTCACACCACCACACGACCTTCCCCCACCATCCGCAAACACACTCCAGGCCCTCTGCTGCCCAGCCTTACGTCCTTCACCACCCACCCACACTTCCTTTCTGCCTCCACGTACACTCCACGACCGTCACACACACACACACACACACACAGCCTTTAAGTTTTAAACCATTTATGACGTGGACAGTGAACAGTTCTTCAAGAGATGTAGGGATAGAGCAACCAGAGGACATAGCATGAAATTAGCATAGAAACTTGTAAGTAAAGATGTAAAGAAGTACTTTTATAGTAATATAGTGGTGGATGAATGGAAGAAAATGACTGAAGACGGTTGATGCAGACAGCACACGCAGGTTTAAAAATTTGTATGACAGTAGAGAACGTTCAAGACATGGGGCCCCATGAGTGTAATTACACACACTCCTGACTTAGGCTGGTGTGTGTATGTTTGAATACACACAAGAATAATTACATGGTACATATATGCAGGGTAAAGACACGGGTGTAAGACTCTCTCCCCGTAACGTACAAATAGTAATCATACACACAGGGTACCTAGTGACAGCATTAAAAACTAAAATCACACACTTACGCACACACCATCACCTTCTGTGACCAGCGACCCCTGGCCTTTTCGTGGTTCTCTCGTGTTTTCTAAGGTACACCAGTCTCTGTACAAGCCTGGCTGAGTCTGAGCCACGGGGTTGATGTTTCTTTTAGGATACCCTGATGAGGTCCTGCGGGACACCCATCACTCTCTGCGCCGGCCGAGAAAAATATTTTGTCTCCTTGGGGCAGGAGAGTGTGTGCAAGGTTGAGCAGGAACAGCAGCAGGAGCAGTAGCAGCGGTGGGGGCAGGAGGGGCGGTATGGGGGAGGTGGCGGCTTGTCTGGGGTGGCACGCTGCCAAGTTATTCCATATAGCAGCCCAGAGCAACGAGGGGAAGCCTGCAGGGTCCGGAACCCCAGGGGCGGGACCTCAGGCCTGGGGGAGGGGCTTGAGTCGTGGGGGAAAGACCTGAGGTAGGCGCCTGAGGCGTGGGGAAGTGGCTTGAGGCGTGGAAGTGATCTGAGGCGTGGGGGAGGGACTTAAGGCGTGGTGAAGAAACTTGAGGGACGGGGAGGGACCTGAGCGACCTAAGGAACGAGGAGGGACCTGAGGGACAGGGAGGGACCTCTGGTGTAAGGAAGACCCGTGAAAGTGGAGAGGGCGTTCTAGGCCGGGGAAGCGGGCTACTGTGGACGGAGAGGCTGGGTGGTCTTCAGAGGGAGTGATTTGATTTGTGCCGGTAACCCCGGCAAGTTTATTGTGCATCCCATACTCATCCTGTGAGCGGTAGCGCAAAAGGATTCCATGGGTCACAAAGGGTCTTACCCCCATATCCGCAGTTCTTCGCCGTATCCCTAGTTGCTTTTCTAAAGCTAGCGCCAAACCTATGCGAGTTTTGTGCGGAGCGGTCTGTTGGTATGCCGCGGCGGTAAAAACAAACAATCCGTGCCATTATGACAAGCAAGGAGCGAGCCCTACCTCTCACAAACGCAGCGCATAATGCTGCTAAACATCATCAGTGAAAGAGAGATTATAATAAATGATAAGTCTACAGGTCTCGGGATTGCTGAGAAGAATAAAACATGAGACTGGATTGCAACATCTATATTTTTTCAACATTGTTTTGCCACTTTTGATTTACTTTAAGGAAATCATATTTCTTTAAGAAAAATGTATGTTTCATCAAATTGATTTTATTGGCAATATTCATTGTGAAAAGGAATGAAATTACTTTCAAGCTCAGTCATATGAGGTATAAAATCCTACCTCTATTTTTGTCTTAGAAAGGTTAACACAAACAAAACATTAAATAAAACATGGTAATATTGGAAAAAAACAGCAGCATTAATAGGTCATATTTTATTTGATAGTCAGCCAAAACCAAAGAAATAAACCCTATAATATACACATTAGATATGTTATCACAACAAAAATGTAATTCTGTCTATGTAAATACCTGCATTACTCTTGAAATATGATCTGTGAATTAACAAAGTATTTTATTTACAGCAAAGGTTAAAAGTGCCTTTCAATAATGCTAGCCTTTCGCAACTGTCCCTTTACATTATCCACTTCTACAAGCAATGGAATATGTACAGGGTGGTCATCTTCACCTTCAGGTTCTTCAAGAGGTATTCTGTTGTTGATAGGAGTATCATTGTAAAACCACACAGTGATAATAATCTTTGAATTTGGTAATTTTGTCCTCATTTTTGCTGCTAAAACACCAAACCTCTTCCACAAGTCAAAATTCCTTCCTACTGTGTTGTATTGATATGGGAAGTATTATACCTTCTTTCAGTTTCTGTATTTGGGGACAAAACTAGAATAAGAAGAAATGGCTGTCTTCTAAGAGGAAGCTTTTATATGAACCTGATTCAAGCATATTGCAGAATCTTGATGATGAAAATATTCTCGAGTCATGTGCACTTCCAGGCCAACCGACAACCAAATCTGTGAATCGTAAAGATGCATCACACACAGCCATCACATTTATGGACAACCATCCTTTTCTGCACCGGAATAACTCTGGGTTACGGCCACCTGGATTCTGAATAAGAATGTGGCATCCATCAATGCATGCAATTACATCTGGCATTCCAGCAATGGAGGAGAATTGATTCATTGTATGTTCTTCAGTCCCGACACATACCAAACTAGGCTGTGACTCATCTGAACAGTCTGTCATAGACAGCTGAAAACTGCCAGCTTGGTGTTACTGGAAGACCTGCAAAGATGAATGAAGGTAGCCCCCCAAAAAAGTTCTATGAAAGATTAGGTTGCACTAAATCAAGTGCACATAAAATCATCAAAAATTATGTGAGGTAAGGAAATCACAAAATAAAAATTCTTGTTTACTAGTCATCGCTACATTTTTCTCACCTCTTTTATCCCTTGATCTATATGCTCTATCAACATCAACTTCACATTTTTATTTATATTCTTGCAAACAAAAGCAAATCAAGGCTAAAAATGATATACTAACTGAATTCTTTGATTTGTTCCAACAAGCTTAGATTGTCTGTGGACCACTACAATAAAATGCCGTCTGTTTTATATGATACTTTGGCAACAATTTCATGTAATAATAATAATAATAATAATGATAATTGTTTGCAAATCTCTATAACTAAAGAATAAGTTCTTGCTGAAGAGTTGAAGGAAACTATTGTTTTACAAGTGATTATACGCATTTACCCACGTTACGTTCTCAATTTACAATTTCATACACTCAGAAATACCCAAAATCGTAATGTATCTTTGGGCTTTTGTGATGGAAAAATTGTAATTACATCACGAAAGCTTTGCCTTCCTCCTGCCCTTTTAAAGATAGAATGGTGGCTACTTTTGCTCAGTATATCTACATACAACTCTAAAAACGATTATTAGATAAGAAATATGTTGACAATCGTAAATTTACTTAATGGCTTCAATACTCTTTGAGGAGCAGTTATTACGCGCAAGCACAATGTTCCAAGTAGTCGATGTTATCTCTCGATATGTGTAACAATTACCTTCTTTTAAAATGTAATAAACTAGTTAGTGAATATTACTACGCCATTTATAAGTAGCATATCTATTATTATTCTATATTGTATTATATCAAGTAGACTTTAAGAATATGTTTCCTTATAGATAACAATATTTTATCTTTCGCCATAGGCAGCTTCGCCAAGCCCCTCACCCCCCACGACGAAGGTTTTAAACGATAGTTCCAATAATATCAAAGAAATGCTTAAGGCCAAGGCAAAGACAAATGCAAAGGCGACGGATTGATTTAAACTAGGGATATGGCCCATAAGGGCCATAACCCTAGTTTAAAGACCCCATTTTACAATTCAGTAATTATATACATTACATAGTTTCATATGGTAAGTTCTACCTACTAGATGCAAAAAGTGGATACAAACTAAAAATTTCAGGTATTTTGTCATTAACAATAAGGTGTTGTGACATTTCTTGCAGGGTTTGTTTAGATCTGTCCGTAAACGGCTCTATTTTTTCACATTCTGAGACACAGTGTTCTAGTTTGTGTCCAAATCTTTGACCACAAACGTTACAGTTCACACGATGAACATTTCCAAATAGGCCCAAGTGCCAGTAGTACCTATAGCCTAGCCTTAATTTAGCAATTACAACATCATGCTGATCTTATTACTCTCTCCATATACATGTTTACATATTTCACTGTGATGGAAAATGTTTCTACTTGTGCTTATCTGAATCCGTCTTCGTGTTTCAAAGAAGTCAGTTAATTCCTTTCTAATTCCAGTTTTGAGGCTTCTAATTGACAGCCCAATGCTGTTTTCAACATCACCTTTACTAAGTTCAAGTTTGGCTAGAGCATCAGCTTTGTCATGCTCACGGAGGCCTTTTTGAGAGGGAATCCATAACAATTTGAGCAATAATGTCTGAGTATTTGTATCTGGCTTTAGAGACCGGCATGTTACAATCTCATCTCAGGGTGTTAGGGGCAAGTGGTTAGGACAAAGAATCAGAGATAATTAAACTGTCTGTAGTAGTGATTTCTACCTGCTGAAGAACAGGAACCATAAGCATGGCTGACAATTCAGTTTGTGGTGTAGATGCCCAGATATTTATTCTAATATTTTCCCCGTTCTGTTACCACTGGGCTGAATCACAATGGCAGCTCTGCCTGCCCTCCCAGTGGCAGAGTGACGAGACCCGTCAGTATAGATGCACTGCCAAACACTCCAGTTACTTACTACCTTTCTACCCAACTACTGCCAGACATCCCAACTACTAACTGTCAACCCAGCTACTGCCAGACATCCCAACTACTCCCTGTCTACCTAACTACTGCCAGACGTCCCAACTGCTTCCTGTCTCCCCAGCTACTGCCAGACATCCCAACTACTCCCTGTCTACCCAACTACTGCCAGACATCCCAACTACTCCCTGTCTACCTAACTACTGCCAGACATCCCAACTACTACCTGTGTACCCAGCTACTGCCAGACATCCCAACTACTTCCTGTCTATCCAACTACTGCCAGACATCCCAACTACTTCCTCTCTACCCAGTTACTGCCAGACATCCCAACTACTCCCTGTCTACCCAACTACATCCAGACATACCAACTGCTTCCTGTCTACCCAGCTTCTGCTGGACATCCCAGCTACTACCTGTCTACCCAGCTACTGCCAGACATCCCAACTACTCCCTGTCTACCCAACTACTGCCAGACATCCCAACTACTACCTATCTACCCAGCTACTGCCAGACATCCTAGTTACTTCTAGTCTCCCCAGCTGCTGCCAGACACCCGACTACTTTCTGTCTACCCAACTACTGCCACACATCATAGTTACTTCCTGTCTACCCAGCTACAGCCAGACTTCCCAACTACTGCCAGACATCCTAGTTATTTCCTGTCTACCCAGCTACTGCCAGACATCCCAACTATTTCCTGTCTACCCAACTACTGCCAGACATCCTAGTTACTTCTTGTCTACCTAGCTACTGCCAGACATCCTAGTTACTTCTTGTCTACCTAGCTACTGCCAGACATCCCAACTACTTCCAGTCGACCCAACTACTGCCAGACATCCTAGTTACTTCCTGTCTACCCAGCTACTGTCAGACATCCCAACTACTTCCTGTCTCCCCAGCTAGACATGGACACCAACAGTTTACAAACGCCATCAGTCGCCATGCACGATTTGCATTTCTTTTTGACACACATTTTTGGCAATTGCTGTCACCTTCATTTTTAAATACCAATGAAAATCAAAATTATGTTAGGTTCATTTGTCTTCTGTATTTGTCTCCTGGGCGGCGTGTTAGCCGCCACCTCCCCGACCACAGTGGTGAACGACCCGCCCTTCTTCGAGTGCCGATTGTTCATCCCCACGCAAGAGGGCGAGAGAAGCGCTTTCGCTCGCATGTACGCGAAGGACGTGGACCGTCTCCTCCAGCCGGACTCCAACTTTCAGAGGTCCGCCAGCGCCTTCTCCCCTGACGCTTTCGAGGTCGTCTGTCCCGGGAGGAGCGAGCCCTTGGTGTGGACGGGCGCCGTGGGGGACAAGGTCGGCCAGGGGCTCGTAGGAGCTCCCGTCGACCACACCTCCTCCGACATGTGCTCCGTGTCCTTCCCCACTCGCCCGGGGCTCAATCCCAACACCGTCTATATGGCAGAAATGGAGTTGCATCTCCTGGTGCAGCCGGGCTCCACCTTCCAGAGGGTTTTGGCCGGCAACGACGAGCACACTTTCAGCGTGCAGTGTCCCAAGACTAAGTTCTCTATGTCTTGGGTCGGCTCCAACCCGGTGGAGACTGCAGCTCCCAGTCCTGTCCAGGAGGCTTCTGGAGTAAGTGATGCCTCATCAAAATGTGAATGTGACAGCACCTCCTCCGCCCGTCAGCAGGAGAAGGAAAGTACGCTTTGGGCTTGTCGTGAACTCCTCGATACTCTGCTGGAGAAGAAGGATGTCGATCAGCTGGAGATTGACATACTTACTCGAGAGCGTGACGAAGCTAGAGCGGAGAACGAGGAACTTAAAGAAATCCTTGAAAGGGTAGGCGAGCGGGAGGAAGAATGGGAAGAGCAGACAGCATTGGTAGACACGTTAGTCGAGTTGGTCTGCCGCTATCGATTATTTGAGACAGGCGAAGTCCCTCAGGAAATATACGAACACTGCTCACGGCAACCAGGCTTTGCCCCAGAAACAGTTCCTCCCGTGGAACCCGCAGTTCCTCCCGTGCAACCCGCAGTTCCTCCCGTGCAACCCGCTGTTCCTCCCGTGGAACCCGCAGTTCCTCCCGTGGAACCCGCTGTTCCTACAGTCAACGTAACTGACGTCGTAGAAGTGAAGAATGTTTCGTCATCTTCTGTAGACTCCCACTCTAAGGAGTGCGCAGTAGACGTTAGTGAAGCTGCGTCCAAGGAGTTTTACATGAACCGCTCTGGTAGGATGTACGTCAGTAAGAAGAAGGTGCAGAAGGAGCTGGCAGACGGCACTATCTTCGAGGTAAAGGATACGCACCCTCTGGCCATGCCGGTGGTTTGCGATGATTTCGTCCTTACCGTGACGAGGAGCGCCTCCTGCTTGATCACCTTCGGCAGCCTTTCCGACCACCCGCTGAAGGAGAAGGTCCTGACGCGAAGTCAAGTGACACAGAGGCTCCTCCCCACCTACAGGGAGGTACTCAACTTGGGGCGGGGAGAGGAGACCAAAGTCCAGTGCGGGAGGAGAGTCATGTGGTTCCTGCCCATAAAGCACGCCGATATACGCAACGGTAAAACTGCTCCCGTGCAGTCTAAGTCTACCGCTGCCGTGGATTCTGACTCTACGGCTGCCGTGCCAGTTAACTCTACCGCTGCCGTGCAGGTTAACTCTACGGCTCCCGTGCAGTCTAAGTCTACCGCTGCCGTGGATTCTGACTCTACGGCTGCCGTGCAAGTTAATTCTACGGCTGCCGTGCTGGTTAACTCTTCGGCTCCCGTGCAGTTTAACTCTACGGCTCCTGTGCAGGTTAACTCTACGGCTCCCGTGCAGATTAACTCTACAGCTCCCGTACAGGTTTACTCTACGGCTCCCGTGCAGCTTTACTCTACGGCTCCCGTGAAGGTTATTAACTCTACGGCTCCCGTGAAGGTTAACTCTACGGCTCCCGTACAGGTTTACTCTACGGCTCCCGTGCATGTTAACTCTACGGCTGCCGTGCAGGTTAACTCTACTGCTGCCGTGCAGGTTAACTCTACGGCTCCAGTGCAGGTTAACTCTACGGCTGCCGTGCAGGTTAACTCTACGGCTCCCGTGCAGGTTAACTCTACGGCTCCCGTGCAGGTTAACTCTACGGCTCCCGTGCACGTTAAATCTACGGCTCCCGTGCACGTTAACTCTACGGCTCCCGTGCACGTTAACTCTACGGCTCCCGTGCACGTTAACTCTACGGCTCCCGTGCACATTAACTCTACCGTGCACTTTAACTATACGACTCCCGTGCATGTTAACTCTACGGCTCCCGTGAACTCTACGGCTCCCTGGCGGGTTAACTCTACGGCTGCCTTGCAGTCTGACTCTAATAAGGCTGCCGTGCAGGTTATCCCTACGGCTCCCTTGCAGTCTGACTCTAAGGCTGCCGTGCAGGTTGTCTCTACGGCTCCCGAGGAGTCTAATCTGTCACAGAAGGTTGACGCGCTTTTAGAGAGGGTTGACGAGTTCAGCATCACTCGACAAAAGAATCGTAGGGAAAGTAAGGAAAGAATGCGAAAGGCCTTTGATGAGGTGGAACGTAATGTGAGAGAAGGGCAGGCTAACTTGAAGAAGCGAGGCCTCCTACGCCGGAAACATTGAGTCTCCAATAAACAGTGTGTGTCTCTTGGAGACAGTGAGTGACCGATAATTCTTTATATTCTTTTTCGTTCGCAACGGATAACTCTAGATTTAAGGAATGAAATTAAACACCTAGGGTTATTTCATTAGTTTACAAAAGATAAATTCACAATACAAGAAAAGTAACAAATGCCTTGGGTCTCTAAAATCTACGTTACTGCCCAGGTAAGTTTTTAAACCACGGAGGTCTCTTCCTCTATTAAGTTTCACAATATAAAACATTACTCTAACATAATGGCAGTTCTAAAACAGCAAATTACATTACACAGTGACACTCAATAAACAAAAAGTAATAATGGTACAATCCTACTGGCAGCGCGGCGGTCCTGGGCGGCAGGTGTATGGCGCGCGGCGGCCCGTTGTGGCCCGTTGTACGTAGTGCGTGGTGGCCCTTTAGCGCGCGTTGGCCCATGGGCGGCTGTTGGCAGAGATCTTCTCGCTATGGCACAGGTTGAGTGAATCGACTGCCGGTCCGATGCCCGGGGGTTATAAAGAGGGGATGTGGCTTCTACAGGGCCACGGTTACCCCAGTTGTGATTGGAGGGAGTGACCACACAGTGCCACTTCTGATTGGGTAAGTGCAGTCAGAACATGCCTCTCATCTTGACTGGCATGCCCCCTCATCTTGACTGTGAGATCGTGGGAACGGAAGTAGAAACCACAGCTCCTGTCCACAGCTGAGAAGGGACTGATGGCTACCGGTAATTCTGGGAGTCAACTGTGAGGAGTCTGGGGAGTCGGGTGTCTCTGGCACCGGAACTGGCCAGCGCAAGATGGCCAACGGGACCCCCGCGGAGAGGTAGGGTAACCGCACTGAGGACAAGTGGGTGTGAACCCTGGTTGGAAAGAAATTACACACACAGAACATACAAGGAGAAATATTATACGAACGGTGCGAACATAGGTTCGTCTCGTTCGTAACAACGCTTTGAAAAAAGAAAATATTTTATTTAAAAGAATCGATACTTGAAATTTATTTTCATCCTTTATCTTATTGGCCTCAGTGATGTCGTCCCCTGTTCGCCTGCTTCGGGATGACGGGCATTTAGTTCCTGGTGCCCTGCAGGGGGGTGGGTTGGGTGATAGGGTGTGGCCGAGGGGGAAGGAGTTCAAGGGATCGAACCCACTTCAGAACAGCTTGTATGCGTCGTGGCGTGGAGTCAGTACGGTTCCTGTAGTAATCAAGGTCGATTTCGTTCAACCAGATGTCTCTGATGTCTTCAAGAATATATATTTATATATATATATATATATGAATATCGGATGATAACGTAGTATCTGCAACTTGCCACAGAATAAGGAGCTGACAGTCTTTTCGCTCTTTCATAAGATACGGAGTAAACAGCCCAGTCACTGGTTGACAAGATACAGGGCGAACAGTCCCATGATGTGTGACTCTGCTGTCAGCGAGAGGGAGGGCTCAGGTGATGATGCATTGGCCCCTCAAGGATTACTCCATCCCCCAACCTAGGAGCAGCCCATTAGGTAGTAGTATGTTGACAACAGCCCCCCAGGTTGGTACTACCCTTATGACTGAGGAGCGTTAAAGTGGTGCCCGGAACCATCCTACACTCTCCATGGCAGGATTGCTGGTCTTACTTCCTATCTCATTAAAACGGGACTACCGGGATATTCCTGGCATCTTCTTATAAGCACCACACACCTAATCAAACCTGCTCATTATTATTCCTTTTCTTCACATAAGTGCTCTTGTCAATTCCTGTCCACTCAAACACTTATAAATATCATCTTGACGGTGTCCGTCATATCTATGGCCCCTTGTCCCCGGCATTATAGGGTGCTAAGAATCTCCGGGTTTCAGCCTGACTCTACTGCCAATGAGAGGGAGGTCTCTGACAGTAGTAGTACCGGCCCCAACCATGACTTTTCCCTTCCTGCGAGACCTTCCTCTTTTTCTATTCACTATACTAACATTCGTGGTCTCTCTAGTAACCTCTCCTCTGTTGAACACCATCTGTCTAGTACTTCTAATATCTTGTTTCTGTTTGAGACACGGTTGTCTAATAATGTTCTCACTTGTCCCTTTTTCTTATCTAACTGTAATCTCCACTCACGATGCCGATTCAAAGGTGGTGTTTATGCTTATTCCAACATAAACACACCTGTTGCACACCTCAAGGACCTTGGGTCACCCAACTTTCGTGTCATGTGTCTCAAAGTCTGTCTCCCAGTTTCTCCTCAGTTTCGCCTATTGCTCTCCCAGTTCTACAGATTTTATATCCTTCTTCGACTTTCTGATCTTCCGCCATGAGACTGTGACATCTCCCTGTTTCAGCTCTCTTGGTACAGTGGCGCCTGAGGTTTCCTGATGAGTCTGGTGTGGTCGGGCGAAGATCAGTACTGCCGTCTTGGGGTCGTTATAGTCGTGTCTCGTGGTGTGCGCTGTCGTATCATGTCGTTATGTCGTCGTCTCTTGACAACTGATGTCCTGACGTTCCTCCGTGGCAACAGTTGCCATGATACCCCAACCGTAGACAGTTTAGTTTAGTTTCACGTAACCCGACTGGAATGGCAGTTACTTCCTTCTCTAGGGGTCGGAAGGCGGCCATCTCCTCTCACTTCATTGTGCCAGAGAATGTTGGGTGGGGTGGGGGGAGATGCCGGGGAGTGGTGAGGCTTGCGTGGGAGGTTAGTGTGGGAGATTGGCACGTGGAGGGAAATGGGGGAGTGTGCTGGAATGCGTCAGGAAGGTGGTAGAGGTGAGCAGGGTGGCCGGGGAGCATTGATTTCGGGAAGCCCCTGGGGTGGTGGGTTGGGTGGCTGGGGGGCAACTATTAGGATATGACTGGTGGAGGTTTGGGAGGAAATGTTTGGAGGGGGAAGAGTCTTGGGCAGGGCTTTAGATCCGGTGGAAGTGGGGAGTTTTAGAAAGACCAGAGGTGCGAGGGGAGTTGAGGGTAGGGCTGGGGGTGCGATGGAGAGATGTTTGGTGAGATGGGATGTATGAAGTGTTAGGTGAGGCTTGGGACTGAAGAATAACAGAACTAGATTTCTAGATGTGTTGCTCACGTATTCATGTCACCAGAGGGAGTCGTGATCTCTCACACTGCCGCACGAATTGGTGTCACCTGGACGTGTGTCACGATGCCTCACTCTGGCTTAAGGTAGTTCCATGAATTAGCAAACCGTCCATTTTTTGCTGATGGTCTTGGCCGAGTAAGTGGAAGTTTTTTTTTTTGTTGTTGTTGTTGAAGGCTCCAGTCACTGACAAAAATCCGCATCGAGGCCGGGCCTTAATTGAAATATAGAGAAATATGAAACGGAAAAAGAAATGACAAGAGGGAGTATTTACGAATTTTTGAGAAAGTTAAAAACCTGTCTTTTGAAATGTGTCAGGTCATAGTTATTAGGAAAGACATGGGAAGGTAGAGAGTTCCAAAGCTTCAAAGTGTAGGGAAACAAGCTGGTATCATAATGGTCCACTCTTGAGTTGCCGATGGCCACATAATAATCATGTGACGCAGCAGCTTATCGAGTATTGCGTAGTCTAGGTAGTGGAGGGGCATACAAGCAGCCGGCTCTTGGGAGCAAAAACCAAAGTAATACCTACAGAAGAGGGAAAGTGAACCAACATTGCGGCGTAGGGCAAGGGGGTCAAGTCTGGAAGTCTGCCTGGGACAGTTTATAAGTCGGACTGCCTTGGACTCAACTCTGTCAAGAAGGAAACAGAGCTAGAACCACCCCAAATATGAGAGCAGTACTCCATACTATGATGAATCAATCCTTTGTATAAACAGAGCAGCTGTTCAGAAGCGAATAAGTTTCGACTTCGAAACAAGACACCCAGTTTCTTAAAGGCAGACTTAGCTATTCCTGTAATGTGGGGTTTCCAAGAAAGAGTGGATGTTATAGTAATACCAAGTACATTCATTGAGTCAAGAGGTGGAATTACAGAACAGTCAAAGGAGAGATGAGAGTTGTGAGGAGTTTTCGATAGAAAGATGGGTAGAAATTGGATCTTGGAGGCATTAAACTTAACAAGATTTTATGTACCCTACTGACATATCCTGTCCAAGTCCGAGTTTATTGTGGAAGCTGTGTCAGGGTGAGATGCATATCAATTGAGAGAAGAGGGAGCAGAATTGAAGGATGTGTATGAATGCAGTGTTGAGTCATCAGTGTATGAGTGCATTGGATTATTTGTGGAAGAGAGGAACTCGTTGAAAAAAAAGGAGGTAAAGTGTAGGGGACAGGACAGACCCTTGAGGGACAAAGCTGTTGATGGAGAAAAGGGGGGAGGCTGATATATCAACAAATGCAGAGATAGATTAGCTGGAGAGGAAGCTAGATATCAAGGAGCAAAGTTAGGGAGGGGAGCTTAGAGATGAGACCCCAATGCCACTCTCTATCAAAAGCCTTAGATATGTCAAGGGCAACTATAAATGACTCCCCAAAATCTTTCAGGGATGATGACCAGACACTAGTTAGGTGGGAGAGAATATCACCAGTGGATCTTGCCTTACTGGTGATCAGAGAGAAGACCGTGATTTTCGAGGTGTTATAGGATTTGGGAGTTGAGGAGGGATTGAAAGACTTTGGAAATGGTAGATGTCAAAGCAACAGGGCGGTAGTTAGAGGGGTCAGAATGGTCACCCTTCTTAGGGATGGGATGTATCAAAGCATGTTTCCAAGGAGAAGGAAAAGTTTTGGTTTTTAAACAGAAATGGAATAGATGAGCAAGCACAGGTGCAAGTTCAGAGGAACACTCTTTCAGTATACAGGGATGTATTCCATCAGGACCATAAGACTTGCTTGTGTCCAGAGAAGGAAGTACATTTTGGACAGTCTGAAAAGAGATTACAGGAAGAGTCAAAGTATTAGTAAGAGGAGCATCAGGGGTAAGTGAATGTTAGCGTCATCCCAGGTGGAGTTAAATGAGAAACGGTAACCAAAGAGAGTTGCTTTATCAATGGGAGAGACAGCTATAATACCGTCAGGATAGAAAAGTGATGGAAAGGTAGAGCGACAGAAGTTGCTAAAGATGCCCTTAGCTAAAGACCAGAAAGACCTACCCTTGAATGACGAGGAGAGGTTATTGCACTTCCTTTGAATAAAAGAACGTTTCGCCTCACGGATAACGCACTTGCAGCGATTATGGGCAGCAATAAAAAGTGGAATGGGAGCCAGAGGTAGGAGAGCTTTTCCAAGCCCAATATGCCTGATCCCTTGCCTGAATGGCCTCAGAATGGGAATGGTTGAACCATGTATTGAATGAAGAAGTAGTCTTGGAGGAAGAGGGGATAAATGATTCCATTCCCGCAAGAAAAACCTCTTTTATGCATTTGGCGGAGACAGAAGCATCACCACATAAGAAACAGTAATTTATCTAGGGAAAGTCAGTGAAGAAGTTACATAAGTTATTCCAGTCAGCTTTGTTCAGGTGCCAGTATTTACTCTTAGATGGGGCTGCTGGAGGAGGAGGTGCTGTTAGAATAGATACATTTATGAGAGTGTGATCAGATGAACCAATTAGGGGCGA
>JAYMFT010141474.1:0-12815 GCA_038088735.1 Panulirus argus
TTAGTAATAAAGGCTTCCTCGAAAAAAAAAAATAATTCTCACACACACACACAGATATATATATATATATATATATATATATATATATATATATATATATACCAGACCGAAAAAAAGCCCTTCGTTGCCCAAGAGTCAAGGTCTGTCTTGACTGCTGAATGCGTGTCGGGTGTGTTACGATCCTGCGACTGATGTAGACTTTGCATGTGTGAGGGCTGTAGACCTGTCGTGGTACCGATGTTGGCTTTTAAAGCGCTGCAGACTTTTCGAGGCGGTATTACACTTACTATCATCTGTCACAGATTTACGTGTTTGTGCTGCAGACTTGTGCTGGTGTTACAAATTTGTAACACGCATTACAAACTTACTCTATCACTGCTACATTTTTTTATATCAACCACCACAGCTTGACTAAACGTGAGACAAGAAAAAACAAAAAGTAAAACAAATCTGCTGACCCAAATTCACTGACACTTTTATACTACAGTCGGAATGTCTCGCACTGTGTTACATTCATTAGCTGTGAATGCTGTTGAATTCAAGCACCAAGGGTCTTTTTCAAAGCCCATGCGTATGACCTAAAAGCTGCCCAGCGAGGCAAAAATATGGGCCCTAGAATTTCCCCAGAAGTTGCTTGGATCGAATAACCAACATTCTACTGGCCTCGCTCTAACTGCTGGAATTTAAATCCCAGGACAAAGCGATTTTTCATGTTTCTCGGGGGATAAACAAAGCGAAAATATGCAAATCAAAATATCCAGCGGAGGATGGAGTTTGGTGGGGGGAGGGGTGTGAGGAGGAGCAACGAAAACTCACCAAACATCGCTGGCGCTATTTACTTCAATTTGCATCTAAAGTGTAAATAAAGAGGCTGTGCAAGCGTGGGGGGATTCGTAAAGCCAAACTCACCAGAAGACCATCGACGAACTTCCCAAGCCGACGTGAACTTGGCACCTCCTCCTCGTAGGGATGGCCCGAAGCACGCCAACCTGTCACAAGATACACTACCAGACCTAAATTCCGTAACTAGGGCGAAATGTGACACCCTTCTCAAGGAATTCAAGCTGAAGAAAGCTTGTCCTTGGTCAGCTCGAGTAAATCAAGATTTACTATGTATATTTCTTTTATAATTCACGGGAAAATTAAATGCGAAAGAACATTTTCCAAGGCCTCTTCATGAGGAATGACGAAACATGATTAGTTCTTTCACTTTGTTTCATTCTTCCTGTGAGTCGATGAGAATTTGCCCACCCACAGAGCCATTCTGGATCAACAAAGCTATCATATATATATATATATATATATATATATATATATATATATATATATATATATATATATACTGATAGATAGATAGTGTGTGTCATCTTTGGTATTCAAATCTTGTCCAAAAACTTATCCCGAATCCACATTTCCCTGCAACTGAAAGTAACGCAACCTTAGGCTGTAAGAGCCTCCAGGATGATGTCCTGGGATCATACTTTTATAGGACTCCTGTGTATCTTCCAAGCTGCGCCCCACGCAGGAGCAAGTTAAGGTAGGCTCCTTTGTTGCGGGAAGGCCGTCATCGATAGTTTTTTTCTGTTTGCTACCGATGATGACATAACCTTGTAGAAGGTGATTTCTCGCTCGTGGTGTTACCAGTTACAGGCGGAGTCCGTTAACACCTACTGATATAGGCCTATATGTATTTATATTTGTCTTCATATACGAAATGAGAGCAATTCAATGCTTCCAACTCCAGTGCAAGTGCTACCAAGTTTATCAATGAAATCTTAAAATGGTTTTCTTTGATGCCTGACAGCAGAAAGGTGGGTGACTGAACAGAATAATTCAAAGTTTACAGAGCAATCTACCATGGGGTAAGAGATCTAACAGCGAAGCAACCTGATCTTTGATCTTTCAATCTCAAGTCCTGTCTTTATTTTTATTTCTACTTATGTACTTGATTTCATCAGCAATATCGTTTCACCGTAGATAAATTCTTTTGTTTCAGACACATAGTTAATCCCATTATTAAAACAAAAAGTGCTGGATTTTCCTAAAAACAAAAAACAAAAAAAGAGCACTACCAAGTAAAATTCAATATTTCTCTATTTTACGACAGTATTCAGATGCTCGCCTTATCTAAATGGCTAGGGAAAAAGACAACTTAAACACGACACAAAAACTTAAAAATGAAAACTCAATAGAAAGTTAAAATCAAAAGCACCTTATCTTTTCAAGTAATAAATTTCTTTATATTTTACAAAAGCGATTCCATTTCAAAATCCTAGTAATCCAGGGGAGTTTTTAACTCAATTTTAACATATCCATCGACATGATAACGAGACTCTTACTCCTTATTCAAAATGAAGAAAGATTTTAGAAAAAAAAAAGTTGGTTTGGATCATTAAACACATTAAACACAAGTATACATCTAATCAACACCGACAATTTACATCATAAGGTATTCTAAGAAAGGAACAGCTAAATAAGGCTAAACAGGAGTTTTCCTATATTAATGTTTGATCACTTTCTGTAGAAAAACTAAAAAAAAAATATATTCAACATATTCAAATATATCTAACAAGCACTTCTAAAACTACCTTTGTCTTCGATAAAAATATTGAAAGTGCATAATGAATTCTAATATGTAATCGAATTAAAAAAAAATGCTCATTTACAAAGACTTTACATAGAAAAAAAAACAAGTGTTACGAGTTGATGAAAACATGAATAAAGTGCCGACTGTCGTTACAGTCAGAACATAACTTTCTCCAGAAAAAAAAAAAAATGCATCTCCAGCCATAGTTGCACGGCAAACAAATGAGAAATGGTCAGCGTGATAAGAAGGCGGAAGAGAGAACTTGTTTACTACTGAGTAATAAAACTAGGCAGCGATAGCTGAACCCCAGTACGAAGAGACAGATGATGCCTTTAAGTAGATACCCATGAACAGATCCACAAGATCAGTAACCGGCGAGTTGTTCGTTCTTGTTACTGTGCTTCATACCAGACAAAAGTTAACGGAAACCTTGCTTAAAACAGATATAACGTAAACCGTATGCAGTCCGAAATATACATAAAACGAATCACCAGGGCCATGACAGGATAAAATCGCATAGTTTAACACAAAAAATCAAACGCACGTCTCTTACAAGTTTTCACTCAAAATTTTCCAGACGAAAAAAAGTTTAGAGAGAATATATTCCCTCCTGATACGCCGGGAAATCAAATGCTTCCCAATTACCAACGGCGTCGCCTGCGTGAGTAAGCGGGTGGCAAAGGAGGGTACGACTTCTAATCTGCCGCATAAGGTGAAGTCATGACCTAATTAGCCCAAGTGCGCACTCTCACTCCAGCATGACAGACATAAAGTCAAACATTTGCTTCAACGCTCCCTCCCCCAGTTTCTAGGATTTTTCAGGAATCTTAATAACAGCGTAGTACATTACCGTGTGCACTGGGTACTTCCCTCCCTTGCAAGTAACAACGGCACCTTGCGATGCCATATGACATCTACTTTGCTATGAAAATGACACAAAAATATAAAATTCATGCAATGCTCAATATTAACTTTCATTACGGTTGTTTTTAGTCTTATGGTAATTAACGCCGTTTAAATATTCATTAACCAAGTCTTCGTCTGTTGTTATATTTTTTCTTACAAATTTGCTTAATTTCTTTAACAGATATGTATGTAAGTAGAAGAAGGTATGCAGTCTTGTACCAGTACATGAAACCTTCCACCACAGATGAACATGACAGAATATCTATCACAGTCTACAAGTTTCCATATACTTTGGCTTACTATGAATTTTCTCTTGAACACAAGAACCAAAAACTACCGCTTACCCTTATGTGTACATGATCTGAAATTACGATATGAGGCAAAAGAAAGGGCATTATAATATGATTCCTTACTACTTTATGGAGATACGTACTGTTTACTAAAAAAAAAAAAAAAAAAAAAAAAGTCACGAACAAATGCAATGTCTCCCTCAAAATACATCTTATATATCTTATTGCAAAGAATCAGGATCAAATGAGTGAGTTTCATTAACATGGATTAAAACTAAATGGATTACTGGGAATTGTGGAGAGGTATCCCTATGCAGTTTCACCTATTTGAGACTATAAGGAACAGCAGCTTAAAATGGTATATAATTTTGGGTCATATAACTTTGACCAAAAAATGAAAATGGTATCATGTCTGAGCGTACTGAAGCAAGGTACATACCTCACAATTTCTATATCCCTGTTGCCCAAAATGATGGAACAGAAAAAAATCACAGAAAAAGTAAAAACGAAAAAAAAAAAATCTCCCAGGAGAGGAAACACATTTATATTCATGGCGCTTACAGAGGTTCTAGAAGGGCCATTGTCCTAGGCGGTTCTGCAATCACGACTACGACAGACACCTCTGCTAAAACCCGGCCTACACTATTTCCACAGCCCTCTTAAAAGCCTGTAGCATAACTTGTCTTTGGCCTGAAAAGGGGGGACGATACTACGTGACCAGCCAAAGTCGGAGCCCAATGCGCAGTTGTTACATTTGCATAACTATTGTATTTTGCTGACCCTCAAAATTTATCCTGTCACACCAGACCTTACCTAGTTCACGCTAATAGCAGAAAATAACTGAGGGCAACCCGGCTCCAGGACACAGTATACTCTCTGTAACTTAAAACACGACAGATACACCCAACGTCCACATCCAGCAGTTCATTTATTCCTCACCGGACGCAATGCTGTCGCACCGATCACCTTCCGAAGCCGTACAACATGCTCTCATTCGTATAACATGTTTCTCCTCTAAGCTATGATGACTTGTATTCATAAAACTATCCTCACGGCGAAATAATGCATATGATCATCCGACAGCTGGTATCATCTATGATGCTGGGCTACAGGTATCTGGCTAAAGATGAGATGGGTGTGTCCATATAAATGGTGAAAAATATAGTATATACATGCAAGGTTAAAGAGACGGCTCTGCACAAGTGTAAAAATCTCACCATAAGTAAATCGTAAAAACACAGAATTAAGCTCATGAACATGACGTTACGAGCCTTGAACACAAAGGTACACGCCTCAGGTATGATGACCTGGCATCTTGTCTTCATCTTAAAGTTTAGGTAAAAGGTCATACCATTTCACCAACGATCGTACCTTTGCGCTCAATGGGATGAAGAATGTTCTATTCAGACTGATGCGGCAGGTTTTGTTTCGTCATACTTTGTACCTCATTCCTCTCTAATGAACATTTCGTCTCCAATTCACGTGTGTCTGTACCATCAAACTGCAATGGAAATTAGACCAATGCAGAGAACATCGAAACAACTATAACGAACCCGAAATGCGTCTATCGTCCGTCAGACAAGCCTCCCTTCCTCTCTCGCCGCCACTCAGCACTCCGGCATCATTGTTACCTAGTAATCACTTTAAGGTTCAACGGCCGACTGAAATTGAACCGTGAACAGCTATCATCTGGAGTATTCACTGGTTGTCTTACGACGGGTTTTAATTGAGTGCCTCTGCGAACACAATCAAACTGTCTTTGTTAACAGACCATTTCCTTTCAAATGCTTATTAGATGTCTCATTTACAATGCTCCCTTCAAACCCAGCTGATTGCTCAAGCTACATTCGATTAGGATGGTTCTCCACTGGATCCGCACAAAGCAGAGTATGGAATTATTGATTATCACTACCAACACAGTAAATGAATATATAATCGTCCCCCCCCCTAAAAAAAAAAAATCATACTCAGAAAAACATGATATACTTTACTAAGCATACTTCTAATTGTGAATGTCATTAGTTATGTCTTCTGAACCCAAGCTGCTAACCTAATTAGATGGCAACAATTATTATAACATGTCTTCTAAAAGGCAAACTACCAAACGTAACACAGGCAGTGCCTGCCGGCAATATCCCCAACAGCTGACCGCTTCTGCAGCAGCTAGGCTTCAGCACTGCCTGCCTAAGATGATTGCCTAGACTATCACATTTAGTTGGGATCCTGACGTCAAAATCATAACTTTAGTTACCGCTATTTCAGAGGCACAGTTTCCGAGTCATGTTGCAAACTAAACTTCACTCGTTCTGGTGCAATTAACATCGTCTGAAAAAAAAATCTTAATCTCTAAAACTTTTAAAAACCTTTTAGAAATTCTTCGATGAAAAATATTTCTGCCTCAATCACTTCTGACGACCCAGTTCAGTCAGTACTGGGTGTATGCAATGACCTTGGCCACTCACCACCACCACACTTTTCCACGGACTTCGCCCGGTCAAAATACTTTTCGTAAAATTCTCCCAGACTTTAATCCACGCACTTCCAATGGCTGCTACACAATATTCACTATAACTCCCTTTGCCCTGCCCAATATATTATTCCCAAGAACTTCATCCAGCAAACCAAAAACACTTCATTCCAGGAAATTAACCTAGTAATCCAAGAGTGATTAATTCCACGCACTTCAATACACTCCAGGCTTAATTTACCATTAGAGAATTTTCATTCCCCATGCACTTTACGAGACACCCTAGCAATTCAAGACACAACCCAGCAACATGTTCAATGACTTCAACCTCCCCCCCTCCCCTCTACACACACACAAAATTTACCTTAAGAACTGAATATTGTTTCATTCCTAATTCTTCTCAACCACCCAATAAAGAAATTTTCATTTTCGCTGTAAAATCTACCACAGAAAAACTTGTTCCTACTGGTTAGATACGAGTAGTTTGGTACAGGCCTATTCCCTACTTGCCAGTTGGGTGTTTTTCTGCTACTGAAACTGGGTTGTCTGGTGTTCTTATTGGTAAGATTAGGCTAGACAGGAGAATTCCTTCTGGTTCCTTCATGGGCGTATTTCCACTGGTCTGACTGGGCTAGATCATGGGCGCATTTTTACTGAACAGCCTGGGCTTCGTGAGTTATTTCTACTGCCCTTACCAACAAAATATGGGTGTATTATCCTACTGCTGAGACTGGATTGGATTGATATATTTCTGATAGGCATGATAATTCTGAATTAATCTGTCGGCCTATCAAACGTTGACGTCTATCAGCTAAATACTTAGAAAAGGCACAATATAATGACATTACCTTTCAAAGGCCCATGAGCAAAATACAAAGATAAACGATGGGTATTCATCAATCCATCTATCATCTTTAACTCCTTGTCGAGATACAGTTTCTTATTGCAGAGAAACATCATTCTGAACTGCCCTGTGTGCTTCCTTGAACAACGGCTCTCACATTACCATTAGCGATTCTAAATATTTACACATTAATTCGGTTCGTTAATTACCGTCTTCCCACACACCCCTTCACAAACAAGAAGCATCCTTATCTGAAATATCCCTAATGACCAGTGTATTCTCGACAGTTTTCCCATTTCACAAAATTCTAAAATACAAATTTATATAAAATTTTTCTTCGAAAAATAGAGGAAAAAGAGAGAAAAAAAAATGCGATAAGAGAAGCCGGGAAAGCATGCCACTGCATCAACTTCTGATCACCTACTAACAATGCCACATGTACGGACACAAAATATATATAAACGTTTAAAAATTACATTTTAGCAAACACTTACACCTTCCTACACATTGACACAACCACTAACAACCCTGTCACTCCTTATCTACGTGCCTCGCCTATCCCAATGCTTCTAAGCGCAATTCAGTGCGTCTGGAACTTTTTCCTTTGGTGACTTAAATGTTTATATCTTGCCTCTCTGACCTACCTAGCCTGAGCTGCGAATTATCAGGAGCCTTAATTAAGTCAGTATCAGAGTTGAGATAAAGGACAGCGCCTTTGCTGCAACGTCCTTGGCACAAAGTTGCACTAAGTAATTCCTTTGTCAACAAGTTACTATTTCTCGCAACACCCAAGCATGAAATGAAGTACCACATAAACTGTCGTTTGTGTACCACATTAACTAATTATGTAGCAGCCAGCAGAAAACGTCAAAGCCGTCCGGAACACCATTAATGAGGTTGAGGAGCGTCCCTGTGGCAACATGAACGCCTGAGTTATAGTTCCCAACAGAGCCATGGAGGCGGCAACCTGGACCGACTCATCACCAACTCTCTCCACCCTACAGGTTATAACTGGAGTCGCTCCCAAGATAATCACCTATTATCTCCTTTACTGGAAAGGCACACATCATGGGGATAACACGGCCACAATGGTGAGGACATCTTGCATGGAACAGCTGAGCTGAAAAAAAAAAGACTGCAACCCTTTTCATTCCGATATTCAGTGAGCATTATTACGTCAGTTCTTTCTTGTTTCTCTTTAAGTGTCTCCAAGTCTGTTTATAAAACCATATCTTCCTGACCACTAAAAATCCTTTAGGTCTCAAAGAAATGGCTTGCTGAGCTATAAAACTGGTGTTAATCGCTCGAACCTAATCCATACGTTTCGAGTTTGCAACTTAAATTTATTGCTATTGGTAGGTGTTCTTTCGAACGTGTAAACTTCAGGTGCATGCTTCGTTCTGGGGGTTAAATAATACTTAATGTTACAGATTAAACAGCCCAGCAAAACAGATTACATGCAGTATCATTATTGGGTAAATGACTATTCTTAAACACCTTATTCAATGGAGGCAGTATTATTCCAGGCACTTCCTCCACTTGCTAGACGAAGTACCTTTTGTTCGTAACACCTGAGGAGTCGAACAGTATATTGAAACAGATTTACTATGCACGACAGATCCCACCAGTGCCAAATTATAATGTAAAAAAGCATTTCTCCTGGTAACTGAAAAGTCAGACAAGATTTCCATTACAGAAAGGAACTCTCCTACCCAAGATCTTTATCTAACTGGCGAAGGTTTATGTTCGTACAGGGAATTGAATGGGATTCACTCTATCCTCGTAAAGAGGATTTTCTAGATTCACAGGCACATTCCCCGACACTCATTTGGAACAGTGATGTTCTCTTTTTACCGAAACAATTTTCTCCCCCTCCATGACTTTTGTCTCGTATATTCACTTTACATTGCCAAAGTTCAGGACACAAGGCACTGATACAATCACTGCTAGAATCCCACTCTATCAGCACGAAACTTCAGTTCCCACCAGGAGAAATATATGATCAAAATTTAGAGTCTATTCGACCTGTTTCAGAAATAAGCAAATACGTAAGACAAGTTTACTTACACCAAAATTATGCGTAAAACTGACTCTTAACGTTAACAAAATGCACTGTGAAATTATATTTCAGAATAACTACATATAAAATCAAGTTAAATTCTTAAAGATCGGATATAGTTCTCAATTTACAATTCTTAGTAACAGCGTACTGATTCTGCAAGTCACCTTTGGCAACAATTTTTCACCAGTGACCAACAACTCAATAGTAAGCATAAGCATGGTCGTGGCTTCTAGATATTTTTTTTTTCTTTTTCTGAGGGTTGGAAGGAATGGCTATATAAAAATAAACAAAAGGCATAGCTTTAACCTGTAATACATACTTAGATATAAGCCATATATGTATCTATTCCTGCTATATTTTTTAATCCAGTAATGAATGGATTTTCTCCCTATTCTAAGCTTTTATGGTAGCATTCTACACCCCTGCAGAAATATCCTTTTCGGGTGTCATTTGATATCTAGGATCCAATTATATCTGAATAAGAAACTCATTTAAAAAAGGAAGTCCTTGAACTTCTTTATATATTGTGCACCTTCAGTTTACTGATCCTCTTACAGAAGTTAGTGTGAAATAGAAGTTAAAAGCCAGAGGTTGGTTGATTGTAACTTGAGAAAGCAGTTCAGGGCTCCATCATGACACTGTATTTGTAGGTCTCCATGCATCTGATGCTCCCAAACAATATATAACACTCTTGACAGGGTTTCCTATGGTGGGGAAAAAAGAACTGCAGTACAAGTTGTCACAGATGTTCAACTTTCAATGCATAAAGAATTACGTATATACGATTTAATAATTTCCGATTTCCATGTAGGTGTCTATTCAGTCAGTTGTAAATTTCCAGCAGATTTTGTGTACATGATTTGCTGAGTTTATTAGAGTACTGTATTTACCGTAGCAGATAGCATTTGTTGATGAAAAGTAAGAGAATCTGACACATGGCATGAGAACATAATGTCAAGGGGAACAAACACAGGAAAAGAAGTCATTACTGACTGGTGCAATAATTAGAGGAAACAGGTAACGGAAAGATCAAAACAAATCAGGAATATTGTACATCAGTTAATGTTATTTAACAATACTTTTCAGAGCCTTCATAAGAATTATTTCATAACTGACAAGACAAATATCTGTATAAAGCATTGTGCGAATGGTGCAATAGTATCATCATTGTAATTAAAAGGGAAAATCATTCTTAGGAGCTGTGTTGGGTGGTGCTATGACCTTTAACTTGGACCAGGGTTAGTCAGGTCAGAGGTCATGTTTGATAAGATATTGACCACAGCAGACATTCACTTGAGACTCGCTGGGCAAAGCAGTTTATTCCAGAGTAGCAAATTTGCTGCAAGGCACTAACCTTAACCCTTACTTTGGTTTATGTTCATAAGAACTAAAGGTTATGCAACACTTAGGAACATATATGTTTTGAGGTTATGGGTGGATTTGATTTTATTTAGTATACAGCCACTGTGGGTCAGAGTTTAAATAGATATTGGCTACCTGTCGCCTATTTCTGAAGTTACATGTAACAATAAATCTAATATCTCACACTGGTTAAACTGCAGTTTGAAAACTGCCGACATTATACCTTTAAAACTTGTAGGTAGTAACTTGCACTTTGGAGTCTCTTGGGTAATGGGATAATAACAGACCCATTTAGTAATTGTATAGCTAGTTCAAGAATATATTCATGATGTATACTGCATCAAGACCAATTTACGATTTAATTTATTTGTTATGAAACACCTGATGAAAAGTAGCATCACTGAAGAAAAAAGGGCGAGAAAGCCCCAGATTTCTACATTCAGTCCTAAGAACCACCAGATTTATATAATCCTGATAGGACTAAACCCTCCATAATGTACAAAGAATTATGGTAAGCCACTCGCCAAGATAAGAAAGGATACATTGGGGCTGAGACTTTTATTTTAGTAGTTTTTTGTTCATATATATTGAAATAAGTTATTGCAAATGAAAATTTACCACTTGAAATTGTAATAATGCTTCTCGATAAACTAGTGACTGTAAAAAGTCCATTAGACTTAAGCAGCTGGGCATACATTCTTTCAATGTGTGGGATAGTAGAAGAATGTTTACTTCACAGGTATAAGGAACAATACCAGGGTGACAGCTTGAGACTGTTTTGTTGTTTAATTCAAATTTCTTGGAGGGTTGGTTAAAGGCTTCGACTTGGAGGCTAAGAAATGTCACATCTTTGTCACACTGTGGAAAATAACTACTGTTGTGCGAAAGTAGGGATTTCAGCCAATCTGGAAGATTCTTTTGCATTAGCAAACGGTCTTTGCATACAGATCTATATTTGACTAACAATTTACATATGCTAGTTAGCAGGAAAAGTAACTATTGCACTACTGTACTGTAGCAAAATCCTCCCTTGGTTATTTCTAGTTCTGCCCTTTTCATTTATTCTCATACATGAACATCAAGAACAGATGACACTTTGCCTTATATGATGCAATCTATAAATTTTTCAGTGTGGTACATGCTCATGTAATACCCCAATAATCTAGGAATATTCGTCACTTTAATATCAATGCTGTGATTTAAAATTCTGCACTTTAACCAGTAGGTTTGTTGCTTCGTATATTAACATTACTTGTCCTCCAGTACATGTTAAGTAACCTAACCGTACAGCATGTTCATCTTCTGTGAACTTCAATATACCAAACTGGATGAGCCTTAACCTGTCACAACATAACTTTAGAGCTTGTAATGGTAACATAACTATATGCCTAATTGGAGAAACTAACCCAACGTTTCTTTGAATATAATACCAGCCTGCTACTGTGAGCATACACCTGATTACCTTTTGATGACCAAGGGTGAAAGGATGGCTGTAATAACTTAAACAGCATCTTCTCTACTTCACTCTTCTCTGCTTCACAAAAAAGTTGGTAAGGAGAGAAAATCAGTTTGGTTAACATTTGAAAGGCAATAGCATTTCCTCACAGATATTGAAATACCTTTACAATTATATCCCAAACCATATAAATTGAGCACTTAGTATTCTCTCCATAACAAAATAGCTATACAGTCATCAGACATAAATTTTCCATTTCATAAGATTAAGATTTTGTTTTACAAGTGCTTGATTCCATCCATCATGAAACATGCACCTTCACTTATTGCAATACTGTATTTCATTTATCATTTTAGGAAAATGCATAAAATTTTGTCTCAAATAATGCAACACTAGAATTCTCTGTTGTACCAATGCATATGTTTTCTCTATTGTTTCAATATATAGATATAAGTTAATATAATAAAAAATAAATTATTCTTTTCAATATTAAGTCCATCTTTAATATCAATAATGATCCACAACCTAAATATGAATGTTTACATTCTGTACTATACATTAAGTCTATAACATTAGGTTCCTTTTCGGATAGGAACTTTCCACAAATATATATACATTGCTAGAGGTCACATATACACTCATTCTGTAACTGTCCTCTGAAGATGTGTTAATACACAAAAGCGCCCAGGATCTCGAGTTTCCTTTTCCATGTGGTTTATTCAGCATTTATAGAATCACATCTTTGTTGTGATTTTGTGCATACACACGTATGTGGTTTTTTCAGCATATATATATATATATATATATATATATATATATATATATATATATATATATATAT
>JAYMFT010141485.1:0-12815 GCA_038088735.1 Panulirus argus
AAAAAAGGAACAGAGAAGGGGCCAAGTGAGGATTTTCCTTCTAAGGCTCAGTCCTCTGTTCTTAACGCTACCTCGCTGATGCGGGAAAAGGCGAATTTGTTTGTTGTTGTATATATATATATATATATATATATATATATGCATGTGTGTGTGTGAGTCTGTGTGTGTATTTGTGTGTGTCAGTGTGAATATACGCAGACAAAATATTTTCTTTGATACACTGTTTGGTAAAGATCAGTTCATATATAACACTCTCTGGCTTCCTGTTGGGTTTTTCACTACTACTTTCTGTGAGTTTTGCTTCCTCAGATAAAGTGTGAATTGAATATCCCATATTTATTTTCACTTTATATTTCTATATACATTAGATGTTTAGTGCACATAAGCAGAGCTCATCATAAGTCAAATTGATTATTAATGATACAACTCAACGTAAAGAACAAAAGGGGAATGAATCATTCCTTTATGAATGATGCAACTCAATATAAAGAACAAAACAGGATTGAATGACATCTTGAAGCTTTACAAATTAGATTAGTGACATAGATAGTATGCTCATTAGTGGACTGTATTTCCTTGAAGTTCATGCATGGTTGTGTGTTTGTCAGGGGTCACACTCACTGGGTCAGTGGTTGGGGGGATTGCGTGAGCTCTCTACACCTGGGAAAATCTGGTGGAGGTAGAGAGTGGGGTCTTTTTGGGTTCAGTAGAGAGTAGTTATAGAGTCCTAGATTGTTCTGTACTTTGATGATATATGAAGGGATTTTAATCTCTTTTGTATTTAGCTCCTATTATCTATAGTCTTGTAGGGTCGTGGCAATGTTTCAGTATTGTCGTGTGTTCAGTAAGACAGTGACATGTAATATTCATGTTATGTTGCTGTTTCACATGTAGTTTGGGCATTCTCTTTGGAGATGACGTGCTAAGTGTCAACTGAATGATGTACTTGTCCTTTTCTTGTAGTCAACCTATGTAGTTTACATTTACTCTTGCACAGTGGAAGGTTATAAGTTTTTTTTCTTAATAAAAGTCTTATATAATATGAACTGCTCATATGGCATTGGTGGATTGGTGTTGGGTGTGTGGGAGTCCACACTCACACATACAAAGGAGTTAAGTCATGCTTGGCAACCATAGGGGAAGGAACATATTCTGCTCTGTAATGATTCTCCACTGTTTACCACAGCATTTCGTCATGCTGAGTTTTAGAGAAAAGAAGGCTCTCCATTGCCTGTACGCCAAAGCCACAAGAGGCAAGAAGATATGCCTAACCCTTAACAGGAAAGGCCCCAGGAATCGAAGTAAGAAGGCAGGTGATGAATTCTTTAGTCCAGGGACTTTATAACCGTACTCAGACTGGGTAACAATAATATCTTTGATAATACTCTGTTGGGAATATCAACAATATATACAGACATGTGCTGCATACACACATATCATACCCAAAAACAAGCCTGAAAGCAGTGTGCATGCTTGTAACTACTCTTGCTTCCATTTTACAAGTATTGTAATTGGAATGAAAATTAACATAGTTGCACATATGAAAACTATTACGTACAATCGTACAGACATAGACATGAATGCCCTTTTTATTACAGTTTCATAAACTACATACCCAAGTGCATATTTTACTACAGTCAGGGGAAGGGGAGAAAGAATTCTATTCCTGTATTCCCTGCATGTCATAGAATGTGATTAAAGGGGTTGGGAGCAGAGGGCTGGACCCCCTGTTCTTGTATTTCAATCTTTAAAAGATGAAATAGAAGATAGAGCCAGGCAGGGAGTGCTTTTGCTCCTCAATGGCTCAGGCTGGGGTTTCTGAATGTGTGTGGGTGTAACCAAGTTGAGAAGAAGGGAAAGACAGGTGGTATGTTTGAGGAAAGGAACGTGGATGTTCTATCCCAAAGAGAAACAAAGCTCATCTTAAATAGGAAGAATGGTTTGGAAATGTCAGAGGAGTAAAGTCAGAGGTCGGTGTGGGGGTGAAAGCCAAGGAAGGGGTAGCGCTACTGCTGAAGCAGGAGTTGTGGTTGTGTGTGAAAGTCTAAGGAAGTTAGCCCCTGACTGATATGGGTAACAGTGAAAATGGATTGCGAGAGTTGGGAGATTATTAATGCTTATTCACCTGGCTATGAGAAGAAAGATCATTAGAGGAAAGTGTTGTGCGAGCAGCGTAGTGAGAGTGTCAACAGTTTTGATGCAAGAGACTGGGAATTAGTGATGGGTGATTTAAATTTAAAGGTATGTATGTAGCAATTTAGGTATAATTAGGGGGCATGGGGTACTCAGTAAAGTGATTGGAAATTGTGAACAGCTTGTAGGGTTGTTTACTGAAAAAGGTTAGTGATTGAGAATAACTTGTTTAAAAAGGAGGACTTATCTTCTCATGTCTTTCCTAATAACTCTGACCTGGCACATTTCAAAAGACAGGTCTTTTACTCTCTCAAAAATTCGTAAATATTTTCCCTAGTCTTTGTTTTTTTTCCGTTTCTTAATTCTCTCTATATTTCATTTGGGGCCTGGCCTTGATGTGGACTTTTGTCTGTAACTGGAGCCTTCAACATAGAAAAAAAGTATATGTATGTGAATAGGAAAGATGGTCAGGGGGCAGTATTGGGTTACATAATAAATGATAAATGTGCAAAAGAGACTTGTGGAAGTGAATGTGCTGAGAGGGGCAGCCCGTAGGATGTCTGATCATTATCTTGTGGAGGGTGAGGGTGAAGATTTGTGGAAGTTTTTGGAAAAAGGAAATGTTATAGGTAAGAAGAGAGTGGTGTGAGTAAGTGAGATTGGAAAAGAGACTTGTGTGAAGAAATACCATGAGAGATTAAGTATAAAATGTCTAAAGGTGAGAGTTGTCAAAGCTAAGGGAGTGGGTGAGGAATGGAAGGTACTTAGGGAAGCAGTGCTGGTTTATGTTAGAGATGCATGTGACATGTGTCAGTTAGGAGATGGGAAAGTTAGAAAAGTTAGTGAGTTGTGGAATGATGAAGTAAAATTGCATGGGAAAGAGAAAAGAGAAGTGTAGTGTACGGGTTGTACTTACTGGGAAGGAATGCAAATGATTGGGAGATGTTTAAGAGGAAGTGGCGGGAAGTCAAGAGGAAGATACAATGGTTGTAAAAGAGGGCAAATGAGAGTTGGGGTGGGCAAGTATCAATGAATTTCAGAGAGAAGATGATTTTTGGAAGGTGGGTAATACCATGAGAAAAACAAGAGAACGAATAGGAACAGTGAAATGGTCAAATGGGAAAGTAGTAATAGGTAGTGAAGAAGTGAGGAGCAGATGGAATGAGTATTTTTAAGGACTGTTGAATATGTTTGGTGATAAGGTGGCAGATGTAGAATGTTTAGGTTAGGGTTTTATGTGCTGTAAGAGTGTTATGGAGAGTGGGTTGGTGAAGAAAGAAGAGGTGGCAAAAACCTTGCATAAGATGAAATGTGGTAAATTGGCTGGAGTGGATTGCACTGCAATTGAATTTTTTAAGAAAGGGGATGACTGTGTTGTTAATTGTTAATTAGGATTTTCATTGTATGAATGGACCATGGTGAGGTGCTTGAGGATTGTTGGAATTCATGTATAATGCCATTCTATAAAGGTAAGGGGGAAAAAGGTGAGTGTTCAAAGTACAGAATTATGTTTGTTGAGTGTGCCTGGTAAGTTATATTGAAGAGTAGTGATTAAGGTATGTTAGAGCATCAGACTGGGGAGGAACAGTATGGTTTCAAAAGTGGCTGAGGATGTGTGGATCAGGTATTTGCTTTAAAGAATGTATATGAGAAATGCTTAGAGAAACTGAAGGATTTGTATGTGGCATTTATGGATCTGGAGAAAGCATATGACAGGGCTGTAGATATGCTTTTTAGAAGGTGTGATGTATATATATGGTGTGGAAGGAAAGCTAATAGAAGTAGTGAGAAGTTTCAATCAAGGGTGTAAGGCATATGGATGTGCAGGAAGAAAGGAGAGTGAACGTTTCAGAGTGAAGGTTTTTCTGCGGCAGGGGTATTTGATGTCACAATGACTGTTCAGTTTGTTAATGGATAGGATGGTGGGGGAGTTAAATGCAAAAGTCTTAGAGAGAGGGGTGAATATGCAGTCTGTTGAGGATAAGGAGGCTTTGGAAGTGAGTCAGTTGTTGTTTGTTGATGGCACAGTAATCATAGCAGATTCAAGTGAGAAACTGCAGAAGTTGGTGACTGAGTTTGGAAGAGTGTGTGAAAGGAGGAAGTTGAGAGTAAATGTGAGTAAAAGCTAGGGTATTAGGTTTACCAAGATAGAGGGACAGGTTCGTTGGGATGTGAGTTTGAATTGAGAAAATTTTAAGGGGGTGAAGTATTTTAGATACATGGGAGTGGACATGGCAGCAAATGGAACCATGGAAGTGGAAATGAGTCATAGGGTGGGTTAGGGGGCAAAGGTTTTGGGAGCATTGAAGAATGTGTGAAAGAAGAGATCGTTATCTGGGAGGGTAAAAATAGGTATGTTTGAAGGTACAGTAGTCCTTACAATGTTGTATGGATGCAAGGCATGGCCTTTAGATGATGATGTGGGGAGGAGGATGGATTCATTGAAAGTAAAATGTTTGAGGACATTATGTATTTTAAGGTTCTTTGATGACTGAGTAAGTAATAAAAGGGTATTTTTCATACGCATTCTTTAAAACAAACTTTCTTTTTTTATAATGACTGACATAACATGAGCACATAACATGCCCCAATGAAGGCCATCTTTGATTAACAAAAAAGCAAAAGAAAAAGTAGAAGCCAATCAGGGCTGTGCAAGTATTTGTAGAGATGACTCTTAAAGAAGAAAGGTTATTTGAAGAAGGAAAGACAAAAGAAGAAAGATCATTCCACAGGATGGCTGTTCAAAGAAAGGAGGAGGCATTATAAAAGCCTGTCCTTGAGTGGCTGATCTCCACATGGAAGCTTTGGGAAGCAGCAGCCAAATGCATGCCATGGGTAGATCATGAAAAAATGGCCAAAATCGTTCCAATAGAATAGAGAGACACATCATCATGACGTATGGAAAATGAAGATTGAAGAGAGATGATACCAGGAATATGAAGGAGACAGAAAGCTTTTCAGTCCACTCTTGTTAATAGAGAGGTAGACAATGAACCAAGTATTTCATATTTGGACAAATGAAACTTGTAGATGTGAAACTCCTGCTCATTAGAATGATAATTATGGCACCTATACAGTGCTCACAGATTTGGGAAGTAGACTTTGTGATGATTATGTAGGTTTTCCAGGATACAGTGGTGGACATGGTTATACCCAACATGTTAGTACAGGGTTGGATTGAGGTACAGTAAACCCTTGATTTAACATAATAATGGTTGAGGGGATGTCCGTTAATGCCGAAAGTCCGTTAAATCGAATGTAAACATTTTTTGATACAATATACAGTTCATACTCTTTCTTTTAATACCTTTATAACTTGATGCCATTTTGAATTGTAAGAATAGCAGAATTATTTAATGAATATAGTCACAATTCTCTGTATACAACATGACCGCACGATAGTTTGAGGCAGACTGAGGCAAAGTGAGTATACCCCATGCTACTAAAAACAAGTGCAATATGAAATGTGCATGTTACAGTGTTTGAGTTTTATTATATTTATTTAGTTTTTAAATTTTATTAAATGATGTATTACAGAAATCCTTGATATAACGTATTTTGGATTTAATGGACTGGGCAAATAATGATACATTAATTAATCATAATTGAATAAATTTTAGAAAATTCAATAAGTTTCAAATGACGAACCATGTGCATTTCATATCGCTCTTATTTTTGGTAGCGTGGGGTGTACTCGCTTTGTTTTGGTGTCAGTTTACCACAAACTATCGTGCGGTCAGGTTGTATACAGAGAATTGACTTTATTAAAAGATTTGCAGTCCTTACAGTTCATAATGGCATCAAGTGATAGAGGAGTTAAAGGAAAGCATGTGGACTGTATAATGTATTACTGTATATTGTCTATTGTATCAAAAAATGGTTACATTCAATATAATGGACTTTCAGCATTAACAGACAACCCCTTACCTCTTATTAGTCCATTAGATTGAGGATTACTGTATTATTTGCCCAGTCCGTCAAATCTGAAATCTGTTATGTCAGATCCATTGAATTGTGGGTTTACTGTATTTTGGAACTGAACAGAGGGAAACAAATTATTCTTAGGAAAAAAGTAGGGAAGAATTGCATTTTATCACTACAGTAATCCCTCGATTTAACGGATTAATGCCAAAAGTCTGGTATGTTGAATGCATTCATTTTTGATACAATATGCAGTTCACACGCTTTCTTGTAGCTCATCTATCATTTGATGCCATTTTGAATGGGAAGGATTGCAAAATTTTTTAATAAATAAAGTCACAGTTCTTTGTACACAACCTGACTGCTCAATAGCTTGTGGTCGACTGAGACTAAAACAAAGTGAGTATATGAATGTTCCGTGGGAATCTGATGATGAAGTGGAGTGAGAGAAACGCAGATTGGGTGGCAAACACTATACTGAGTCTACCGTTTTGACAAAGTCTTGATCACAGAATGAGTACAGAAGAGTAGGACTGCAGCTTGTATATGTGTCATCAATGGCTATCATCCCCCTGGGTACCTTGTGTGACCTTCCGAATGGTTGTGCCCAGTGTTTGACCTTGGTGCCTCTGCCATGTTCCCCCTGGCTGCACCTGCCATGACTGACCTTGTTGTCACCATCAAGCTTTATCTTGCCGCCTCTGCCGAGGTGATCTGTCTCGCAGCCGCTTTAGCAAGGCACACAAAGTTCTTCCGATGATTCATGTTTTCTTTTATTGCTCTGCAAGCTGCCTCAATTGTTTTTCTTGTCTTGAACTGCCCTTGCTTAGTATTTTCATTCCACTCTAGTTCGACAGGTGCCCTTTTTCCTCTGCATGCACCACGGTGAGTAAGAGGGGCGCACAGAACCTCTTAACTCACTGGTGGTGTATGCTGAGGAAAAGGAGCACCTGCCGAACTGGAGTGGGATGAAAATGGTAAGCAAGGGCAGTTCGAGAAAAGTAAGAGAAACGATTAGGCAGCTTACAGAGCGACAAAAGAAAACACGAATCACCAGAAGGGCTTCGTGTACCTTGCTAGAGCAGCCGTGAGACAGATCACTGCAGCAGAGGCGACAAGATAAAGTTTGACGGAGACGACAAAGTCAGTCACGGCAAGGGCAGCCAGGGGGAACATGGCAGAGGCGGCAACGTCAAATGCTGGCTGCAGTCATTTGGGAGGTCACCCCAGGTACCCAGGGGGTTGAAGGCCAACAACGACATGTATATAAGCTGGAGTCTTGTTCTTCTGTATGCATTCTATGATCAAGACTCTGTTGAAATGTTAGAATCAGTATAGTGTTTGCCACCCAATCTGTGTTTCTCTCACCCCACCACATCACCAAGGCGAGTTAACCTCACGCTAACAAAAACCGGTGCGGTATGAAATGGGCATGGTGCAGTGTTTGAGATTTTTTATTTTTTTATTTTTTCAATTATTGATTAATGTTATATTTTGCCCTGTCGGTTAAATCTGAAATCCATTATATCGGGGTCTGTTAAATCAAAGGATTACTGTATTAAATTTTACATGGTTACTGCTAACCCACTCCGAAATACTGCACTGGTCCGAATTGACAAAGGGAACTGGATGAGGATGAGAAAGAGAATGAGTATTAAAGGGAGAAGGGGAAGAACAGTGAGTTGAAGTATGAAGATTGTAATCATCAGAATTAGAGTGAATTGGGTTAGAAGTAGTAGGGAGATCACCATTTATTGAGTAAAAAGAATCTCCACTATTAGTGGGATAGTAGGGTGGTCACTCCAATGATGACTGTAGCAATGGAATGATCAGAGAGGACTCTATGCATTAGAGAACAGAGAGAAGCCATGACAGCAAAGGAAAGGAGTTTAGAAAGCAAAGACTTATGCTACACCCGGTCAGATGCTTTGGAGATGTTGAGGGCTATTATAAAAGTTTCACCAAAACCCCCGAGAGAGGAGGACCAGAGGTGAGTCACATAGGAAAGAAGGTCACAAATGGACCTTGCATTGCAAAATCCGTACTGGTTATCTGCGAGAACAGAGGGAGCTTCTAAGTGTTTGAGAAAGGGAGAAATTAAGAAAGTTTCAAAGACTCTCTTACTGGTGGTTTGCACCAAATGTGTGCCTTCAAGCATAAGGGAAAGTTGGGTTCTTTAGACGAATGTGAAATAGGCATGCGAGGATTGTAGGTAGCTCAGAGGCAGACTCCCTTAAAACTTGAGATTTTTTCATGTTTAAGGCTCCAGACATGGACAAAAGTCCACATCAAGGCTGGGCCTTAGTTGAAACATAGAGAGAATAATGAAAGGGAAAAAATGAAAGACAAAGGAAAGTATTTACGAATTTTAGAGGAAGTGAAAACCTTTCTTTTAAAATATGCCAGATCATAGTTATCGGGAAAGACATGAGAAGGTGGAGAGTTCCAATTTGACATATAGGGAAAGAAGGAGGTATCAAAACTGCCCACCCTTGAATTGCTGATGGCCACACAATAATCATGTGACACAGCAGCTTGCCGAGTATTGCTTGGTCTACTTAGTGGTAGGGGCACACGCAGCAAGATCTTGGAACAAAAACCAAAGTGATACCTATAGAAGAGGACAAGTTAAACGACATTGCAGCATAGAGCAAGAGCATCAAGTTTGGAAGTTAACCTGGGACAGTTTATAAGTTTGACCACTTTTGGCTCAACTCTGTTAAGTAAGGATGCAGAGCTAGAATGACCTCAGATATGAGAGCAGTACTCCATACAAGGATGAATCAATTCTTTGTATAAACGGTGGAACTGTTCAGAAGAAAAGAAGTCCTGGCATCTAAACAGGACACCCAGTTTTTTAGAGGCAAACGTACCTGTTCCCATAATGTGGGGTTTCCAAGGAAGAGTAGATGTTACAATAATACCAAGTATGTTCAGTGAGTCAAGAGGTGGAATTACAGAACTGTCAAAGGTGAGATGAGGGTTGTGAGGAGTTTTTTGATAGAGAGTTGGGTAGAAACTGGAGGCATTTAACGTAACTAGACTTTGTCTACCCCAATGAGATATCCTGTCCAAGTCTGAGTGTATTGAGGAAGCTTTCAAGACAAGATGCAGATCGAGTAAGAGAAGGAGCAGAATTGAAGTATGTGGATGAATGTAGTGTTGAGTTGTCAGTGTATGAGTGCATTTGATTATTTGTGGAGGAAAGGAAATCATTGTGAAAGGAGAAAAAGTGTAGGGGACTGGACAGAACCTTGAGGGACACCATTATTAATGAAGAAAAGGGGGATGCAGATCCATCAACAACTACAGAGATAGATCAGCAGAGAGGAAGCTAAGTATGAAGGAGCAAAGTGAGATAGGGGAGCTTAGAGATGAGACCGCGATGCCGCACTCCGTCAAAAGCTTTGGATATGTCAAGTGCAGCTATACATGACTCCCCAAAATCTTTTAGGGATAATGACCAGACATTAGTAAGATAGGAAAGAATATCACCGGTGGAGAAGCCATACTGGTGATCAGAAAGAAGACTGATTTTCAAGGTGTTTAAGGGTGTGGGAGTTGAGGAGGAATTCAAAGACTTTGGAAAGAGTAGATGTCAAAGCAATAGGACGATAGTCATAGGTGTCAGAACGGTAACCCTTCTTATGGATAGGATGTATCATTGCATACTTCCAAGGAGAAGGAAAAGCCTTGGATTTTTAACAGAAGAGGAACAGACAAGCAAGCACAGGTACAAGAACAGTGGCACATTTTCAGATCACAGGAATGGATGCCATCAGGACCATAAGCTTTGCTTGTGTCCAGAGAGAGGAGCACCTTTTGAACAGTCCAAAAAGAGATTATGGAGAGGGGCATAGGATTAGTAAGAGGAGCATTAGGGGATGAAGGAATGCTTGAGTAATTCAATGTGGAGCTGAGGAGAAATGGGAACCAAAGAGAGTTGCTTTGTCTATGGGAGAGAGTTATCGTTCCCTCAGAATGAAAAAGTAAGGGAAGGGTAGAGTAACAGAAGTTGTTAAAGATGTCCATAGCTAAAGACCAGAAAGACCTATCAGTGGATGATGAGGAGAGCTTGTCACACTTCCTTTGAATAAAGGAATGCTTTGCCTGATGGATAACATGCTTGTAGTGATTATGGGCAGTGATAAAAGCTGAAGGGGAGCCAGAGGAAGGAGAGTTTTCCAAGCTCGATATGCCTGATCCCTTGCCTGAATGGCCCAAGAACAGGAACAGTTGAACCATGGATTGGATGAAGAGTTCATCTTGGAGGAAGAGGAGATAAATGCTTTCATTCGTGCAAGAATAACCTCAGCTATGTATTTGGTAGAGATAGAGGCATCACCACATAAGCAACAGTAATTTACCCCAGGAAATTCTGAAAAGAAGTTATGTAAGTTGTTCCAGTCAGCTTTGTTTAGGTGACGGTATTTATGCTTAGATGGGGCTGCTGGAAGGGAAGGTTCTGTTAGAATAGATACATGTATAAGGGTTTGATCAGTTAAACCAATTGGGGCATGATTGTGTGCTTGCTATGGGATGGATTAGATATGAGAAACAAATCCAGAATATTAAGAGAGTGGCCACAGCGGTCAGGAATATTGGTAGGGTGGGAGATGATTTGCTCTAAGTCTTTGAGAATGGAGAATGTGAGAGCTTCAATCCCTCCACCATCCATATGAGAGGAATTCAACCATTCCCTATGGTGAACATTGAAATCCCTTGGGTAGAGGATCTCGGCTTGCAGTTGAGAGTATATCACAGTCTCATAGCAAGAGTTTAGATAGTTGAAGAAAGATATAAAATTTGTAGAATTAGGAGAGCAATAGATGAAACAGAGGAAAAGTGTGGTAGTTGGGTGTCAGACCTTGAGCCACATCAACACTCAAGTTTACAGACTCAAGGTCCTTGAGGCGTGCAGCAGGTGTGTTAATGTTGGAATAAACCTGGTAATCCCCTTTTGATGGGACAGAAAGTAAGAGCAGCATTCCTGACATGGAGAGTATAAGATAGTTCCGGGAACCACATTTATGCTCCTCATTCAGGATGGTAGTACCACCCTGAGCGGCTACTGTCAACAGCCTACTACTTAATGGTTTGCTCCAAAGGTAGGGGATGGGATATTGCTTGAGTCAGCTGGGGTATAAGGAAGTGCCAATACACTGCTACCTGATCCCTCCCTGAGCCTTACAAAAGACGTCAGTGTATTGGTCCTTCAGATTCCACAATTGCAAGTCTCTGTACAAAAGCTAGTTCTTTGATTTATGTCGATTCCTCCATCCATTAGATGCACTCTCTGCTTTGCTCAACTTGTATGTATGTGTAGATTAATATGAAATTGCAATTAAACCAATGGTTTGGGAACTGCGTCAGTTCATATTGAAGGTGGCCCACCAGCAGCTGGCCAGCTGATCCAGCCCAGCCCAGCCCAGCTCTGCTTGCTTCTGCTGTGCCATCAGATACCACAAGTGATTTCCAGCACCACTGTTGCTCTTTGGCTTTATCAGCAGCTATGGAGTCATGATACTCCAGTATGTGTGGGTCATCCAGGCCTGGTTGAAATCAAGCACCAGTGAGCCTAGCATGTCTTGGCAGCACTGCAGCTCCATTTTACGCCAGTGAAATGTACGTATTGGAATTAATTTAATAGGAACTTGAAAATCAAACAAGCCAGTGGATCGGTTATGCTCCATGAGCATCTTTTATGGCCTACATAACTCAGTGGGTGCAATTGTTGAAGGGGGTTTGCCTACTGGCTGTGCAGTGTGTGTGTGTGTTGTATTGTGTTGTGTTGGTTTGCACACACTGTGCATCTGGATAATGTTGCACTTATATTCTGGCAAACCAAGCCAAGCCTACTTATTTTTCTCCATTTTTTACACAGTACTTCATTTGTCTCTCTGTCTCATGCGCTGCCCTTCTTTTCCTTTTACTGCTTTTAAGGGGACTACATCTTCTTTTTCAGTAGTGTTATGGCCAGACCACCTTGCTTGGACCTTGGGGTCTGTGTGTCTACATAAGTAGATGTAACTTTTCTATTCAAATCTTCCTCTGTCATCTACAAAGACCTTGGCATTCACTCTACCACTCCTTCAGTACCTTGTCTAGGCTAGGCTTGTAATAGCCTCCTACCCCTTCTTCTTAGTGATAGTTCATCCACCTGGCTCTAGGAAAGTACCTGGGAAACACTGCATGAAGAGACTATGGGAGATGGCATTACCTCAGAGGGAGGATCTGGGGCAGAGGATTAGAATCTGAATCATCCAAAGGTGATTTAGAGGAAGATAGGATTCCAAAAAGATTGCCTTAATCAGTTGGAGACTCAGTTGATATTTCAGGTTAGAAGAGGGGAAGGTTGAATAACAGCTGTTGTTGAAGATGCTTTTGGTTAAGGACCAAAATGATTTGTCAGTAGAAGAGGAGGTCAAGTCACCTTACTTTCTTCTTAAGGAGGTCAAGTCACCTTACTTTCTTCTTAAGAAAGTGTGCTTTGCTCTTTGAAGAAAGCATTGCAGTCATTCTGAGAAGAAGTGAAAGTAGAGTGGATTTCTGGTAAAGGAAAGTTTTTCATGGTTCAGTATACACCATCTGTCATGTGACAGGCATCAGAGCAGGAGCGATTAAACCATGATCGAGAAGGAAGAGATTAAGTAGGCGGGAGGAGGGACTCCATCTCAGCCAGTGTAACCTCTGCTATATATATATATATATATATATATATATATATATATATTATCCCGGGGGAGAGGGGAGAAAGAATA
>JAYMFT010141496.1:0-12814 GCA_038088735.1 Panulirus argus
TATATATATATATATATATATATATCGTTTGCTGCTTTAATCGTTATATTTGTAACGTGCACTGGACAAGACCCAACTTAGTTGGATCCTTTGTTGTTGTTGAGTACGCTGAGGCGTCGTCGTCGTCTAGGGCCAAGGCATGCCCCCCTCCCCCCTCCCCGTCCCCCCAGGCTCGCTACACTGTCAGTCTGGGTCACGCCAGGTCATTTGCTGACCCATAAGAGCGTCATGTCTCTCCATACACAGCCGTTCGTGACCCGTAGATCGAGCAATATGTTATTATAAGTAGATGATTCCGGGGCTTTATTATTAGAGGCAGCGCCCTCGCTTTTCGCACCGCTCTGACATGATGGCATCCCCCAACTCCTTGACGTTTTCCTTCGACGTAATCCGAACGTTTGTGTGTGTGTGTGCAGGTCGAACGTTTTTTTTTTTTTTGGGGGAGCAAGTTGGAACGTTAGTCCGATCCTTTCTGATTACGCTCGAAACCTTTTCTCTCGACGGATGAAACGTTGCTCCCCCATTTGTGTGACCCTGAAAAGCAAGGAAAACACATCCCTGTAATACGCAAGATGGGGAAATGCTGACCAGGACACACACACACACACACACAAAAGAAAGAAAAAAAAAATGGCTGGACCACAGCAGTAAAACCCTTTAAATTACCCAGCAGTTGCCGGCCGTTCTCCTGGCGCGCACGCTACACACACATCCACACGCAAAAAGTGCGGGAGTCAGGCGTCTGTGGTGGTGGTGGTGGCGAGAATCCCAGGCTGTGTTGCTGGTAAGAGTGTGTTGGTGGTCGGTAGGGTGGGTGTCTGAGTGTGTGTGTGTGTGTGTTGCTAGTTTGTGCTTTTTTTTTTTAGGTGGGAGGGTGGGTACTATAGCCTGGTGCGTATTAGCAAGTGTGTGCTAGTAGGTGGGTACTGGCAGGTGCGTACTAGCCAGTGGGCACTAGCAAGTGGGTGTTAGCGGATACTAGGGCCAGCCTGGTCACCTGAGCATCCTCCTCTCCACTGACTAGCTGTGTTGAGGACATTACTGATGTCGATCCGGATGGTGAGGAGCGTACTGTTAGTGGTGTAGTGATGATGATAGTTAAGATGATGATGGTGACAGTGATTACATTAGTGGTGATTGTATCGGTGTTACATATAGAGAAACAGTGATAGTGATGTTTGTGGTAGTGATTGTCGTCATGGTGAAGATGTTGGTGATTATGAGGGTGTTGATGGTGATTATTGAGAAGGTTGGGAGTTGACGATAGTGAAGGTAGAAGTCACTGGGATTATTGGTAGTGATGATGATTAGGGTGTATGATGTGGGGTTAGAAATAACGATGACGTTGTTTATTGTAATGGTGATTGCACTGGTAATAATGACGACGATGTAGGACTGTTTCGTATGTTTTCGTTAGGCACCGCAACAAGATCTCCCGTGGCTGCCGGCATTTCGTGAATCGTTTTTTTTTCCCCGCGAAGGGCCATTGTGGAGGTTAGTGGTGGTGCGGTGCGAAGAAGACCTGGTGTCGTCGCCGTTCCTGCAGGAGGTTGAGATGGAGGGGCGGGGCACGGCGCCCCGGCCGGTCGGTGCATTCTCTCAGATCCCGTCAGGGAAGGAGGAATGTGTTTGACCGACGCGCTTATCCCATGGCGTCTCTGTGTCATGCACGTTCAGCACTTCAGTCCACGGAGGCTGAACGCTCACTCCATCGTCTAAAGTGGAGTGGGCTAAGTCACCGACTTGTATGCCTTGACACGTGAAGGAGGAGTATAAGCCAGTGGACAGGTAGAGACCCCCCCCCCCCTCCCCATTGGATGAGAGGGAGTATAAAGATGGAACGGGGGTTGGGGTGGGGGGGGGCGCCAACCCCTTCCTGGGGGGTTGGTGTCACTGCCATAATGATGGAGAGGAATCAAAGCTCTTCTTGGTCATGTTCACCAGATCCAATTCTGCTGAAGTAGAGGAACGACTAATAACAATTTGATGATAAATCTCTCTCTCTCTCTCTCTCTCTCTCTCTCTCTCTCTCTATATATATATATATATATATATATATATATATATATATATATATAATTATCTGAGCCCATTGGGTGGCCCTTCGCGTGTCAGGCTGGAGCATCATCGCCGCCGGTCCTTCCGGTGGGTCATCAGACGCGGGAAGGTCGATGATCAGTTCCGAAGGTCTGGGTCTCGCGTGCGGCGAAGCCCTATGGTGACCCGCCCGCCCGTCCAGGCAGGCAGGCAGGCCCGTGGGTGGGTGGGTACCAAGCCCTTGGTCCTCAGCCCCTCTTGGGCTTGGTGAGAGGACTCACGCTGCACTACAATACACTGTCACTTGTTTCTCTCTCTCTCTCTCTCTCTGGACACTGAGACTGGTGAAATGGCAAACATCAACAACTAAAAACTAACAGGAACGACAAGAGAAATTGTATTTCACAGGATGTGTTCAGACTGTTGGCCATTTGCCGCAACACATTTCTTCGTCCGTTTAGGGACAGGATCAGAAGACGTTTTCCCACTGTGACCCCTTTTATGCTGGTCAGTGCAGTGAAAGTCATTAGTTATTGCAGACCAGTGAAATGCTGTAAGTTCAGGAGCTTAAGGTCAGTCTCTTACCACACACCAGAAGCAACCCACTGAGTTTAAATACAGGGCATCGCTCCTAGTTCGGTGTCGACCGATCCATCCACTGTGGACAAAGTATCCAAGAGTTTGTTTACACTTGTTCCATGATGGGGAGGTGGCTCATCTTGTATGTAGACTGTGTTATTGTAATCATTACGTCGTGGCAGATGTGGTAGACTGTGTTATTGTAATCATTACGTCGTGGCAGCTGTGGTACTACCACATAACAGTCAGCATTTCGTGGTAGTTCGTAGTATTTACAGTTCCACTGAAAAAGATTGACCTTTTGAACTCAGGCTTGCTAGTTATTTCTTTATCCATATACATATTCTTATATTTGCCCGCAGACGATTTGTCTTCTTACCTTTGCTCCCAACGTCGGACTCTGATGACAGGAGAGGCACGTGTTTGTTTCAAAGTTGTGGATGTTTTGTGTGGGTTGTAATAGTTCTGAGACGTATGTTTGTGCTTTTTAGGTGTGTTGCGTTGGATGTGCATATGCGGTAACCAGAGAGAAGACACGTGTTGCCTGGTGTTTGGTTGTGTTGAATGGGTGTAGACCCGTTTCTCGTAATGAGGCAGCTCCCAGTATTCTTAACGTTTTAGGGAGATGGTGAGGTAGAAAGGGAAAAAAAGGGAGGGAGGAGGGTAAGTAGGTAGGAAGAGGAGTATGTGTGTATGTGTGTGTGTGTGTGTGTGTGGAGCGAAGAGGAGGAGGAGGAGGCCGGGAAGTTAACAGAAAAACCATAATAGGTCCCGCGGCGGCGGGCAGACGGTACCACCAAAGTAACTCAGCCCCTTCGGTGTTGCTCATCAGTATTCGCGGGAGACACGTGCGTTCAATCACGGGAAAACATTTATTTCTTGGTGTATTCCCAATCGTCATTCTTCTGGTCGCTATCGGCCCGTCTCGCTGTTCCCCACAGATCGTTGCGTCTGTGTCGGTACGGCTGAGGTATGTCTGTGTGCGTGTACCGCCGTCTGGTATTGATGGTAGGAGCCGGGTTCTCTCTCTCTCTCTCTCTCTCTCTCTCTCTCTCTGTCCGCCGCCGCCGCCCACCACAGGGCACGTCTGTATGTCCGCAGGTATTGGGGCCGGCAGGCAGGTCCCACCGCCCAGCCCCGTCCCACACACCCGACACCCTTACACGCCACTTCCGGGAGCCGCTGCCGCATGCTGTCTGCTGGCACTCTCGTGGCACTGACGTATGGTACTGTTATGACGCGACTGTTGCCCCCTCCTGGTGCCTGGTGACTGCTGGCACTTCATGGCTCTGACGTATGGCACTGTTATGACGCGAGTACTGCTGCTGCTGCTGCCTGATGACTGTTGGCAGGTGACGGAACCTTTGAGGGTAAAATCCTCACTTGGCTCCTGTTCCTTGTAGAAAGGTAATACAGAAGGGAAGGATCTCCACCCCGTGCAGCCCTGCTCTAGCTCATCTTAGTCGCCTTGTCCAACACTTAGGACATACTTGGGTAGTACTTCTACCAACCCTACCGCCAGGGATGATCCTGAACCGTCAATAAGAAGAAGACAAAATAAGGTACATTTATCGTTGATGTGTGGGATACATGAAGAGTGAGTATGTACGTATGTGGTCGTAGAATTATCCTCAACACCTGAAGAAGGCGCTAAAGAAGGTGTTCAAGATTTCTCGGGCCGGTGGATGTGCAGCTTGACGTTGACGATGGCCATAATGACCCCCTGGGAGTTGATGGGCCTGAAGCCCACGTAACCACCCACCCCCAGCGGACCACCTGACGTCTGAAGTACGTATGCCGTCGGAGACCCGGGTATTACCAATGTATTCCCACTGACGTTCGAGTCACGAATTCTATATGATGGAAGGTCGTCTGCTCATGTTCGTCTCACGGAGTCACACAGTCTGTGTTTTAAAAACAGTGTCATGACGTTTATTCTCAACCTCTCTTATAAAACTGACCGGTCGCCCTAACTCACCACGGACGAGGTGTAGTGTGGTAAAAAAGTTTTCGCAAGTTGTCCTTCAACGAAACCCAAAATGTGGACATATTATAAGCTTTAAAGAATGTCACCAAATCCAGGTTGCCTTAATGCTTATCATACCTTCCCTGATGAACTGTGATGTGTATGTGTGTGTGTGTGTGGTTGGACGAGGTAGTTTACCGATGGGCCGCTTCATATCAACAGGGGTTAGGTAAGGAGCATCCCCGATGGGCAGTTCCCGCCATCGCTAATATCACTGGGAGGAGGATATAGCGTACGTTGGAGCAAAAGGATTAATTTGTCGTCAAAACAAAAAAAAGTGAACACAAAAACTTGTGCTGTGTGGAGGCGCTGGGAAGAGAGACGCCTTGAGTCGGCTCGGGTTTGGGATGTCACCCTACAGTGAATGTGTCAGGTCATGAGAGCAGTAAAGCGGGGAAACACGATGATGGCTCTGATCAGCCAGTAAGGGAGTGAGGAAAATGCCTTGAGTTAACACTTTTCATATGCTTGAGTCCGGGATGTGACTGATCCTACAGTAGGGTAGCCTCAGTGCTGTGGCAGCCATGATGATAGTCTTGTGGACTTGAGAACTCCTGAAGGGGGTCTTGTGGACGTGAGAACTCCTGAAGGGATTTTGGTGTAGACGCAGCCGAGGTGCCCCGTGACAGGTCTGGGGCAGGCAGGCAGGAGGCCCGTCCCTCAGAAGGCGTAGCTGATCGGCTACCGTAACGGCTCAATGAGTCAATATTGACATTGTGAATACAGAACCGATTATAACCTTCGGTGTTCCTATCACGAACCATACTGAACAGACGGTTGTGAGGTTAAATCCCTCTGGCCCACCGTGTATTGTAAGATAATTAATTTTGCCATTTTGGGGATCTTACAAATTTTCTTGGCGAATCATTAAGTCATTTGGGTTTCGTTTGAATCACCCGAATTCCATTGTGGTTGGTGAACGTTCGATTGTTCTGTCCTCATTATTTTCTTTTTCTTTCACATCATTGACCTTGCCCTTTGTCCTTTCAGCCTCGTAAACACAAGGGAACCCATTGACGCCGCAGACGAGAAGAGTAACATAAACCAGCTTCACACAGAATCAGATAACAGGTCACTGGAAAAAAAAAAAGTCTTAAAATGCCGCCTTTAAATGTGGAGGAGAGCGAGCGGTGGGTCAGGAAGGTTGGCTGAAGAGTCCCCTTCGGGCAAGACGAAACCCAGGTGTCTGCAAGGCTCCTTAAGACGTATCTAATGGTCGTGGACAAGATGTCTGGTGGTCGTGGAGGCAACATCCGGTGGTCGTGGAGACAATATCTAGGAATTTGGCGGGTTCGATTTAGATTGTGTGTAAATATTTCGAGGAACATGAACAGAGATCACGTGAAAAAACGCTTATAGGTTGAGCCAGACGCGAGTAAAAACTTTTCCGTTGAGGTATGACATTACCGAATACCATTTCGCTTTGCGATGCACACACACAATTAGTCGTACATTCAATGCTTCTTGAGTCTTTCCCTCTCGTCTTTCAACTACCGCCGGGTCTTTGGGCACTCGTCGGTAAAACAGCCGACGTACGTTCACCGCGAGACTGAAGTTGAGGAGTGATTGCGTCTCTTTGACTCCTGAAATGGTCTCATATATATATATATATATATATATATATATATATATATATATATATATATTACTGCATAAGCAGTTTTTGTGTCAACCATGATCCAAACTCACGTTAACGAGAACTCAATTTGTAAATCATGGACTACTGGGCTTTCATATTTCTGTATTTATTTTTTGTATTATTACAGACTTTCGTGGAACCCCTGAAGGACGCTCTCGGAACCCTTGGGTTCCGGGAAACCCCGATTAAAAAAGACACTGATGTAGAGCATACATGGCACATGGCGGCTACACCTAATCCAGCACGATTCTCTGGTGCGTCTCCACCTTGAATACTGTGGTCACTTTTGGACGTCCTACTTGAGGGGAAAAAAGAAAAAAGAAAAGGAGACAGACATAATACAAAATAGCCAACAGGGCGATTCGCAGTTTGAGAAACAAATCGTATGACTCGTTTAGATTACGTGGTGATATTGAGCTTAGAAAGGAGAGGGGGTTAAGACGCTGATTTCATACAGGTGATCAGAATTATCACAAAGGATTCGATAATCTTGATCGAAACAACCTAAGATTAGATCAGTCTGATAATCACCCGTAGTGACAGTCTATAAATTAACATGCTCATGATAACGGCCTTTTATTGGAAAGAATTACTATTTACATCTCATTCTAGCTTTAATCTAGACGCTCAACGACAGGCAACAACAGCAACAACAATATACATTTGAAACCACCACGACCAGCCGTCAAGAGTCGTGCGTCGCCACGTCCAGCAGAACTACTACTACTACTACTACTACTACTACAACTACCACTACTACTACTACTACTAAAAAGTCTGGTTTTGGTGTTTTACACGTGACAAGTAAAGAGATGTGTGCAGATGAAGCCATTGTTTATTTTATTTTTGTTCCTGACGCCACCTTGCTGAGGCGGGGAAGGCCGTTGGATGTTATTATTATTAATACTTTTCACATAGGGTTCTAGGCATCACAAATCTTTGCCATAATAGCACTATTATATTGCCAGATGAACAGATGTTTCACAAGTAACTGGTACAAGTGATATTGATGTATGTTCAACTGTTATTTGGTTCATGCGTAGATCGTCGATGAAATCCATTAACCGAACCCTTTGAGTTGACGTACCACCTTCACTTGCTCTTCTTTCACGAAAGCTGGTGCTGAAGGTTTACATACCTATAATAGCTTTCGGTGAAGGAAGGAAGTATTGACGTTCCATATTTTGCTGGTTAGAAGAGAGAGAGAGAGAGAGAGAGGAAAAAAAGGGGGGAGGTAAATGTGTGATGAGGGAGAGGAACATGTTTGAAGACGGGTCTGGGAGGAGGCCGCTAACGCCTGCCACAACGCTGTAGGAAATGCCAGCCGACCTGCCGCCCTCCAATATGGGCCAGATGCGGCCCGCAACACTGGCGACACCTCCTCCGGCCTTCCACGTCCTCCAACTTAAACTTTCCAGACCATTTGCTCTCTTCTTTGTTTGCCGTTGGCCGGGGCCCTTGTCAAAGGGACGGGATGTGTTCCCCCCTTTCCACGTAAGGTGTGTGGGGGTAATGAATTATTATTCCCGAGCGCGTCTGCGCCTGTGGCCGTCGGACTCCCTCCATCATCGCCCCTACAGTCCAGGTGTGTAGTTAACGTGCCCTCCCTAAGGGTTATAAGGTAGACGACCAATGCCCCTGCAGTGGTGGTGTTGGTGGTGGCGGTAGTGGCCCTGCATGTACACTCCATCCCGAGCCACACTTACCCTCATGGCCAGGATGGCTCCGTGGCCATACCCCTCTCATGGCATCTGGTTCGTCTCTGGCGCTCGTGTGATGTGCGGTGATGATCGCCGATTCAGCCGAAACAAAGGATGACCACGAAACGTGGCCCGGGGAGCTTTGCGGGTTTGCTCCTCGTCGCCTGGGAAAGAAAGAATCCAAGTCATGGTAGGCCATTGGATGTAGGTCTGCGTCTTGACTCGTAACTTAGGTGAAGAAAAAGAAAAAACTTGAACGCTGCTGATTCATGCGTAGAATGTGCATGGTAACAACAGCAATAAACCGTGAGGGATTATGAAGATTCAGTATTCGGTGAGATTAATGCTTCGGATTTTCGAAGCTTCAACCGAACCTCTGAACTGGATGACCCTAAATACTCGACTTTCAAAAATATTTCCTCCACTTCCTGCAGCTGGGATGGCTTTGGACTCCCATACCTCCGGAGCAACAGGCAGAGATAAACACTGGCCTGAGAGAGAGAGAGAGAGAGAGAGAGAAGCCACAGAATCCCTAAGTGAGAAAATCCCCTGAGGTGATATGAGAGAGGCGTCCTTGTGAGTCACAGGTCACTGATCCGTGGGAGTTCATTGAGGCAAGTTAGTGTTTCATTTTTCAAGGCATTTGGCGGGAAACACAGGTTGCTGGGAGAGGCCGGCTCAGGACTGACTGACAGACGCTCCTCAAAAGGAAGACTGGCAGAGATAAGAATCGGAGAAGGAGAGAAAATATGAAGTGTTCTGAGTAGGAGACTGAGGAAGGGAGAAAGCCAAAGGTGTCGACGAGCGACGAGGAGAAAGCGAAAGGTGTACGAAGAGGAAGATGGAGAGAAAGATACAGAGAAGAAGATAGAGAGGAAGAGAAGGTAATGGAAGAGAGAGAGAGAGATCCACAGAGGGCGTGAGGTTTAGAGAGAGGGGTAATGAAAATGTGGTTAAAGACAAGAGTCTGAATGGGGAAGAAAGAGAAGAGAGAGAAGAAAATAAAGAGAACCTGATATATATATATATATATATATATATATATATATATATATATAAAACGCAGGAAGTAGAATTTCTTTTATGTACGTGGTATTGAAAACGACAGCATATTCACAATTATTGATTTTCTTATATCCTCTGATTTTCTTCTCGCTGTTCTCCCAAGCGTTGAATGTTCAAACACGATTTCACAGAATTTATTAATTTTGGGCGTTTCACCTTCGTAGAGGCATCTTCGGGAATACACACAGTTATATCAAATACTCCTCACTAAATGCATTGTAATCAGAATGCACAGTTGCTGCATGATTAATCACAATATGTATGATGAATATCTTATATCAAGGTGTATACTCGAGGCCTAGAGGGAAGTGCAGAATTTTTTTTTTATGAGCTGTTCATGATACCTTCTCCTCTGTGGTTACTGTTATTGGTATTATTACTATTAGTAGTTATACTAATAGATACATTGATTGTTGTTAAAAACATCGTCAGGTGTGATGCCAGCAGCGTTGTCTGAGGTATTGTGTTGTCAGGTCTACTGTTGGTATTATTAGAAGGGTTGTGTACGATATTGTCAAGAGAAGATGGGACCACCAACAACACTGTGTTGCTCGGTAATCAGTCTGGGATGTTGTCAGGAGTGTTGTCAGTGGGGCCGTCAGCGGTACTGCAGACAGTTAACTAATAAACGCTTAACTTCCATCTCGACATTCTCCACATTTCGTTTCGAGATCTTCCAGATATCGTCTCTATATTATTGAGAAACTGGAGACACATGGACTCCCCTGCACCGTCATTTCCAAAAGAGCTTAACAACTTCTGACTTTCCCCAGACTCACCTCTGCCTTCTCTGCCTGGCCGTCCTCCCTGTCTACCACGCAACAGGGGACACCAGAGAAGGTGCAGATGAAGGCATCATCTATTAAGAGGTGCTCAACACACACTGGTCCTCCCTAATCCATCAGAAGACTTTATCTAACACTCCGGGATGAAGCTGTCGCATCACTCGGCCACCGTCACTTCCTGCCACCCGACATCCCTCGTCCCTGTGTTGCAGTTCAGCACCACAACTGCACCAAGGCCATCCAAGCTCGTGCAGACGGCAAAGAGAACCGCCCCGTCTCAGTCAAAGTGAGCATCAGTAATCAGTGACTCGTATGTCAACCTCCAGTCAGTGTACAAACGTTTCAATCCTATTCGCTGTATCCCCAGTGCTCATGCCCTTCATATCCCATGTTCAGTATTTTCTCAGTGTATTTTCAGCTTTTGGCTCCAATTAACGTAATAACCCGTTACTTATTGTTATCTAATTATTACTATTACGGCGAGGAGCATTTCCCTGGGGTGTTGTCAGGCAGGTGCGGGCAGCGTGAGGTTGACCAGACGTGCAGGAATTGGTCACGCCGCCGCTAACAAGAAGTTACTGGTTCATGGCGCTGTTCAGCTGGCGATTTTTGGACTTTTAAGCCAATCGACCGGCAAGGTCACTCGGCCCGTCAGCGTCAAGTTACAACCATCGGTGGAGAAAACTGTATCCCCCCCACCTCAGGTGTGCGAGATGATCGTACACCATACACGCCCTCCCTTGCATGCATGGCCCATGGCCCTGCATGACGCGTCCAGGGTGCTTGTGCCTTGCAGAGAGAGAGAGAGAGAGAAAGAGAGAGAAGGGGGGGGGAGGCCCTCTCTAGTGTCTGCCCCCCTCCATTGTCTAACTCCCCCGCCTCTGCCACTTCTGTCTCGTTCATGTCCACATGTGAACTCCAACCCCAGTGTCTCATTCACATTCACATGTGAAGCCATCACGCCTCCTGTCTCATTCATGTCTACGGATGAAATTCCTGTCACTACTGTCGTTAATGCTCACATATGAACCCAGAACCTTGTGCCCTATTCATGTCCACACATGAGCCCTCGAACCTGCCGTCTCATTCATGTCCACATATGAACGTTTGTCACGTCAGTATGAACCAGAGAGCAAAGGTGAACTCCTCCGTAAATACTCGAAAGTTTTACGCCTTTAAACCCTAGAGTTTATGTAATTCTAACTCACTTATGATTCGAACTCTAAAACCTAAAGTTCATATCCGCTCGAGGAGTAGGTCTTTACGACATACAATAATCGTCTGTCTCAGCAGTAGTTCTTTATAGGATGGCTAATTAGTCGGTTGTTTGTTTGGGCTTTAGGGCCTATCAATTGCTTCCACCAACTTATGATGACTGAACACCTTCTTCAGATACTAAGAATCTCTTTAAGACGACATGCACTCGCACTATGCATGCGGCTCTTGCAATAACAGGAACGTGTAGAAATCTGAACGACTGTGGATATTATTGTAAAGAACTCTGCTAGTGGTCCGCCATATCCTGAGATGGTCCGTATCAAAAGTGGAGAATCTGTATCCTTATTACTGTAACTGATCAGGAGGTTGGCTGTTCAACAGACTGACTCAAAGAGTGTGGACCAGACTCTGGTGTACAGCAGGATGGCCAGTAGGGAGTGGAGCAGTTTCTTGTGTACAGCAGGATGGCCTATGGAACTCCTCCTCCTCGTCTTCATTACCTTTTATCCTCTTCTTTTGCTCCTTCCCCGTTCGTCATTTTCCACCCACCTCCTCCTTCCTCTAGCATCACGCGTGTTTTTGTTGTTGTTAGGTATCAGTCGTCCAAGATGGCATCATTGTGAATGCATCAGGAACTATTTTGATGTTCCGTCTTTTGTTACAGATTTCGTCCTTGACATTAATTCCTTTTCTTGCATCTTGTTCGGATGCGGCTCTCAACGGAGTCTGCCTCTGTCAGGACTCGACTGTTTGTGCTGTGCGGGGAGGGAATCCAACCCTCTTAGAGCCCCATCACTTGAACTTCCTCTGTCGTAAAACTTTTCGAACTTGTGTATGTTGCCCAAATTCACAGTGTCGTCACTTGGTTCGTTCCATTCATCCGCTGCTCTTATATCATGAAAGTACATTTATGACTTTTCTGACAATTTCCATGCTTGATTTGCATGGTATGAGGAATGGTTATTCTTGTATCTTTCAATGTCTACTTATTCAGACTGGTTTAAAAAACGGTTATGATCAATTCACCCCTAACTCTTTCCTCTTCCATGCCTCTAACTCCCCTCCGTAATTCTAAGCTTTCTTATTTCTGGTACAATTTTCGTAGCCTTCATCTGGACTTTGTCCATCACTTATTTACGCTTCTTTTAAGCTTCTTTTGGCCCAATGTAAGATGCGAACAACTCGCTGGACTTTTCCTTATCCATCTTTGTTGTGTATGCGTGCATACATGTGTGCCTTTGTGTGTGTGTGTGTGTGTGTTCATGGATATGTTCGCGTCTTGGGCAGTGGTAAGCGTGGGTAACATGACCTCCACAAACTTGTTTCCTTTCCACGCTAACTGTTGATGTTGAGGGGGAAAAAATATATATATTTATATATACACCACCACTGATAGTATGAAGTAATTTATTAGTAGCTTGAGTTTCCACATTGATTCATTTACGTCCACTTTTTCTGGCATCGTCTCGTTTGTCTCGCTTGTACACTCGTTGCAGACATTGATCGTGGTGTGGCACGTACGTAGTTACGGCCTCAGGTAACACCTGGGCGGGTCAGGTCATGTAAGAGCCGTAGTTCCTAGTATGGAGAGACCGCACAAGTTTATCTTGCGATTGTTCTCTTATGATGTCACAGACGACTGAACTTCTCTCGAGGCAGCTCTTCTGTGTTCTTCATTCTCTGTAGGCCAGGGTGACGGGATATATATATATATATATATATATATATATATATATATATATATATATATATATATATATATATA
>JAYMFT010141507.1:0-12814 GCA_038088735.1 Panulirus argus
TATATATATATGTGTGTGTGTGTGTGTGTGTGTGTGTGTGTGTGTGTAAGTGTAAATGTAACTATGGTTATATTTGAGATTACGGAACGGAAATATAATTATGTGTGGTCGATGCACTGTACAGTTTTGGGACACTAGCATCAGGCAGTGAAAGCTCTTCCCAAAATGTACTAAGGAACAACAGTCGTATAAGGAGTATGACCAAGGGAGGAACATGCTTCTGTGACACTGTACCTCACACTGAAGTAGGTGAAGGTTGCCTAGTCGAGTAAACTATGTTTACTGCCCACACTTTAATAGCAGGAAATTAACGGGAGTCACGGAATGTTGGCATGAACTACCCGCCTGCCGCGCTGATAGCAGCAAGGTCAGACATAGCAATATCTGGGCCAAGGACGGTAGGACAGCTCGCCCACTATTGTGTCGTTAACGGGGTTCATTGGGTTGGTGTGAAAAACTACACTATATCAAGAATGAATCGATGCATACGAAGGGATGATACCTGACCAAGACGCAGAGATTATGTGGTATTCAACAGATTCACGCACTGCAGTAGCCCAAGACAATACCGTGCTAACCCGAAATTATTAACGTGTCAGTGCATGCATGCTAGTGGCTAACTTACCAAGCCCCGCCTACGGTCTCCCAAACCTTGATTCCCCCACCCGCGTCCCGAGTTGCCAAGTCGGGGTTTACTTGTTTGCAAAAGAATTTACTTAAAAGTGTAATGTAATGAAAACAAGGAAACCCACACCAATGTTAAAGATATATGATCTGTACACAGGTTAGAGGCTATAGTCATATATGATGGGTAACTTTAATCACTCAGGTGACATCGTAACGGTCACCAAATGCACGTCCAGCTCAATCACATTATTCAGTTTAAAAAATCGTACTTTTAATGAAACCGTTTAAACCAGGAACAATTTACATCTACTGCGTACCCTTCAACCACAGCGCCTATGTTACTTAGGCTCCATACTAGATTAGCGCAAACTGTCAATTGCAATCATACTGTACGTGTAGAGACTCCTCTCACCATCGTTGTGCCGAACACCTGGGTAAAAAGATTTTTGTTTTCGTTATGCTTCAACAAACTGTTTACACAAGCATCACTATACTTCCTGAATACAGAAAGGAACATGTTACTTGTGAGTGTCTGTTCCTCTACACAATCTACTTCCTGTCCACTTACACTATCTATAAGATCAAAATAAACATAAAAAATCAGAAGTAAGAATATATCACCGACTACAGGTCATAATCATGATCCCAAAAAGGTCAGTCATCACTCACCAACCTTCAGTAAATGACACAGTGTATGCATAGCCAATTACCTCCATAAAGGTAAAGGTATAATCAAGGCCCAAACTATCGAAATTAAACTGCGCACATATTTGGGCATCAAGATCACCAAGCCTTCCATAAAAGTAGTACCTACTGATGGCAATCAAAGTTAAGAAAAAACTAATAATCAAGGACATAAAGATGTCGTATTGGAAAAGAATACCATGACCTTGTTCTCTCTCAGTTTCATTCAGTCACTCCACCATTCATACATTTGGTCAGTTTTAACATTTATGTTCCTACACCAGTGCACAAATTCGCCCGGCCATAACCCGCCCCAAACGTTTCACATTCCTCGCTTACCCCGAGGCTTGTGAGTGTAGACGTCTCAAGCGCTACTAGGCTAAGGCCACAAAGCCTCTCCTACCCCTCCGCTAACATCAACCTAGGTTAGACAAGGGATGAATGGTGCTTCAGTCACCAAGCACTGGGTTACGGAACGGGACCTCAGGCTACGTGACCGGGATAGCAGCACCACCAACCTAGTTAACAGCTTTAGGCTGTTTGCTCCTGAGGCTGCAACTTGACTCAATATTGCCCTCACTAACCTAGATTACATTTTGCGGAAGGAAAGCTAAATCTACATAAACTACGGAATCACGTCACATAACAGAATAACGAGTCTGTAAAGATAAGGTTCAGCTTAAAGCTAACTGTCTGCAATATATACAGAAAAAAAATATAAGCCTGTTCAGAGAGCACACCCAGGTCGTGGGGTGATTTGTTAAGCTCACAAAGCAAAAAGAATCGAAAAAGAATCGATCCTGAGGGAGCTAGGTATGTAAAGCAGGCGTCTTATCGTACTACACTACTCATTCCTAACATTTAACAGTGGCTATATCTAATCATTTAGTCTTAAAAGTCCTGCTGAATCACAGCAGTGGTAAATGAGGATCATTGTAGTAAAGTACACAAGGTGTAGAACGCTTATATGGCCATTGTATCCACTCCGGCAGTCACTGAAATATGCCTTATACCAAATAAGTCAACGGCTCCTATTACTCCTATTAACTGCAAGTGTCAACTGAATATCCTTACATTCTTGGCGTGTGTATGTATGTGTGTGTACTTAGCTATTAGTTAACCATCTGTACAGGAAGGGAAGTTCTACACACATGGGGCCCCATCCCTTCAACTTTCTCTATATGACAACTTTTTGAACTTCTGTATACCGTCAACATCAACAGCTTTATTCCATTCATCTACTACTCTGTCCCTACAGTACTTTCTTTTTTTTTTACATATTTTCTACCATTACTTGCTTCATGTTACGGCCTACGACTCCTACTTCTGCATCTTTTGAAGAGCTGTTCACTGTTGATGTCAACAAACTGGTTAAACAGTGATCAAGTCACCTATTGTAATTACCTATTCGCAATTACCTACTTTTACGGAGCGGGGAGAGAGTTCTATTCATGTGTGTCACTGTCTCCTGAACCTTCTAAGCCATCAAGTAGCCTTTTTAACCTTTATAAACTGCCAGCATTCACTGTATCATTGGTTTCTTTATTCCAACCGTCCTCAATATGCTAACACAACCAATACTTCCCTACAGCTTTTCAGACACGCTACTTACTGAGCGTGTGTGTGTGTGTATCGAAGTAAATCCATACCCATGACTATGAAATTTTCAGTAGGTGTACATGGCCACCAGCAAGAAAGAGGGTCACGAACGGTCGATAGAGTCGTTACTCAACGTTCACTCTGCCAGCTTACACATGCTCACCCTGTTCTACCACCCGTACCTACCTATCCACTCCCACCCATTTCTAGCTCCCTCCTTCTTGGCCTCTAGTACATGCCCTTAGACTACTCCCATAAGTAGGCTGGCTGCTCACTTCCACGGGAGCTCTGTTTTTTCCCCGAGTACCATGGCTTCTCCCAAACACGCTCTGGTTATTCTTTTACACACAAACACAACTCACTTTGGTCACTATAGATTTACTGTGGTTATTCTTTCACGCAATTCTGCTACTTCCACATGTACTCATGCCTACTCGCATACATATTCTAGCTGCTCACACACAGACACACCTGCTCTCGCCGGTTAGTTCCGTTGCAAGCGAGCTCTTAGTGCACACTGGTTCCTCGCACACGAACTCTGGCTACACCACGAGTTCTATTCAGTCATACATGCACTCCATTTCCACACGCTCTGGCTGCTACCACACGCACTCGAGCTACTCCTCCGCACTCTCTGGTTGCTCTCGTATTCATTCTACACTCTGGTTACTCCTATGCAATCCTAGCTAGCTACTCCCGCGTTCTCCCTTGTTGCTCTTACACTAATTCTGGTTGCTACTTGACGCATACTGGTTACTCCCACAGTCACTCTGGAGGAAGCGCTCAAGGGTGAGTGGAGGAACACTCGAGTTGGCTCTACTCATGGTTGCGGGCAGGTCGAGAAGCCCCACAGACATGAGTGCAGGTTGGTCCAGACATTCGTGGACACGGCACATTTTTGCAGAGTCAAGGCGAATTCTGGGAACTGATGGTAAATAATTTGCGGCGAAACGCGATCACACCACACACCAGTGGCCGACACATTCTCAGTATTTAAATAATCAATCTTTACAGCAAATCACTTTTGTACTACTCACGAACTCCATAACAACAGCTCCAACTCCCTCCTGCATGACAGCAGGGCAGGGGTGGTGACTTGTAGGGAACAAAGCCTGTCTGCTTATCGCCCATCCTCCCACACATTACTCTGTTTTACCGTAGTTCTCTTGGTCTTGCTGCCTCAGCGTTACCCTCACTAGCTACCGCTCTATCTCGTTTCACTTTGCCTCTCACCATTACAGTGATATACCTGCTTATCCCTTTCTATTCTCCCTACACTCCCACTCTGGTCCTATAATGCACTATGAGAAGAGGCCAACATGACGAGACCCACAACATCTATATACAACTGCTCTTCAGTCTAAACACTTTGCCCATACAACAACATATCAACGCACCCCACCACTTATCACTCAACCCTCATAGTCTACTTACGATCCTGTCCAAACACACCAGGTCCACACCCAGCCATATACACCAAGTCCATACACATCATCATACACATAAAGCACACATCCAGCCGCACACACATAGTCCTACACCCAGCCACACACACTCGGCCCACACCAAGCCACACACACCCCAGGGCCACACCCACACCCACCTCCTTGTTGAGCTTGAGTTTGGCGACGCCATGCTTGACCCGGTACTCGTTCACGTACTTGTTGACGTCCTTCACGAACTCCTCCTCGTCGTCGCTGGACTCACCGTCGGCGGACTTGCTGACCCTAATCTTGCTGAGGAGGCCAGTCTTACCGGACTCTGTCGCGGACTTGGATTTTTCCTGTAAGGGAATGAATGCCAATCCAGCGTGAGTGAAGCTGTGGTCAGCATCAAGGGTGGCAGCTGTCTCCATGTACAGTGTGTGTGTATATATGCCTGTATGTAAAGAATGGCCACGTCTAATCCGGCACGGATTCTATCAATGACAGCCCGGTGTACCATGACTGGCACAGGTTAGGTGCGTTTGTGTGTGTGTGTGTGTGTCTATACAGTGATCCCAGACACTGGCAGATCTGAGGGTGTCAACACGGGATGAACAAGTACCACGTAGGTTGTTGGCTTTACCAGAGTCTATTGTGCTCCATCAGCTGCCTGGGTGAATACGTCAAGTGTCCTTCAACGTGTACAGAAGTATATGGTTCAAGGCAGGGGCACGGTCTAAAAAGCGAAGTGCTTCTTCTATTCCTAACACTATAAAAAATTCTAGGAATTACGTGTACAATCAAGGATAAATATGTTCTGAAGATAACACCTTTCAAATATTTCTGTAGACACTGCTAAAAATCAGCATTGGGTAATGAAAACATGTAACTATTTGGGATATATGAAAAACTCCTGCTCTAGGATCATCTTCTATGAATCTTCCGCAACGCTCAAGTGGCGAGCCACGCCCATCAGGTAGGACCAAAGGTGAGATGATGTAAGCATATTTGCTAAGTACTTGAAGGTAGAGTCTCTCATTCTTTCTCTTCCTACCTCTCATTACACACACACACACACCTTCCGATGATACCAGACTCCACCTGCTTGTGGTTACGTCTAGAACGTAGATAAGAAAACTCGGGCATGCTTGGGGAATGTAGCATCAGGTGAAGAGATGTCGGGTGGAGCAGTGTTTACGATTGGATTGCCTGTGTCATGCTTGAGGGGCAATCTCTAAGTAGAGGTTGCTGGAGTGTGAAGATGGGTAATTCTTTTCCATTCCTCCTAAGCGTTGGTGTTTGCGGAATAGGCTGTGCCATCGTCAGTGGAGGGAACAGAGCACAATGTCGTTAAAGTCTTTCTTGCCCGAGAGGAAACCACCTTACTATTCTCCTGCGTAGAGCGCAGCCTCGAAGCTGCAGGAGACCCATAAAGGGGGTCCAAGGGTCACCTGACCTCAACTGCTCTGTGTTATCAGGATTATAATAGAACTACAAAAATTCATATGTTGTGCATCAAGAAAATTACCTTACACTGCAAAATAAGGAACAAATGTTAGCATTATCATCACTATCGGTTAAGTCTAGTTTTTAATTTTTGCATATAAATTCTTACATGATTTTTCCACCCACCTTAACAGTCTTGCTGCGGTCAGGGGAAGAGTCGCTGCTGGAAGAGGACTTGCGGCGTCCGGATGGGGTCTTGGCGTCTGTCGAGCAAAACACAACGGGTTAGACACCGATAACTGAAGGTGGCAGGTCTCGTCTCTGAGATCACAGAGGAGCGTTTGACATGTGTGCAGTTTTAGCGGATGGAACAAGACGAGAGAGCGAGAGTGGACGAACCTTTTACTGCTGCAGCCATCTCCTTTGTGGAGAAGGGGTCGAGGGCCCTCGTGGTGGTGGTGGTAGTGGTCTTGACGTTCCCATGCTCGTCTTCCTTGGTGACAACCTCGACAGTCTCCTCGTACCGCTGCAACACAGAACTTCGCCTCAGTAAAAAAAAAACATGCACAAGTGCCTTTACCAAAACTATCACTCTACTGTTTTTAAAGCGTCATTCAGTCTACAAGAGGAGTTAACATTCACTCGTAAAGTGTGAAAACCAAGAGTCTTATAACCATAAACACGTGTGAGCTGTTTGTCGTTCACTTATATGGCATAACAGCAATTGTGATCCTCATTGCATGCTAGGACAGCAAACGATTTTTCTATGCTCATCCCATTTGCGTTCAACATAGTCCACAATGGATCATGAATCTCTTCGCAGTACACACAAGTGTTGAGACGAATACCGCGACGACCTCAGTTCGTATGACAAACAGCGAAACGGCAGTAATGTTACGTTATGTATCCAGCAGGTAATTAACGTTTCTTAGAAGTATACACTAAATAAAGTATTTCTATCTTTAAGAACATCTGCTTTCACTTCGTCTGGTCCACTATCTCTGACACGCCGTGAGGGCTAGGGAGAGTGAAAGATGTGTGATCAATAGCTTCCAGCATCTGAGCGTCGGCTCGCAAAACCAAACTATCTACTGAAATCAAACCACGATTTTATTTGTAACAATATCATATACATCTATACTGCACACAAGTCCTCTAACTGTCCAGCCTCAGTACTTCCACATGTGTCCGGAACCTGGAGATGAAAACGCGTACCACACAGCCTCAGCCAGCCACGTGCCACTGGCCGGCTCCACTAAACACAGTTCGTTGACATTTGGCTGCTTTGTATTATTCAGGTTCCCTTCCACAGTGGTACGCATGTCTCAAAGATCTCAAAAAAGAACTGTTCCATGTGGAATGCTCGGCTGGAGACGTAGATCACTGAACTGTCCCGAAGGTCACCCCTTGAGCATGACGGTACGATCCCTGAGCACGACCAAACGACCCTTGAGCACGACACTTCAACCCGTGGATATGATGACATGATCTTAAGGGCTAAATCGAAGGACAAGCCAACATACCAAAGGGTCTTACCGTCGTGTTCGCAAGGGGTTAACCTGACCCGAAATTACTATGACTCCTCACGCGTGTGACGTCATTCAGTATGTGTCAGGCGGTAGGGGTGACCCGAGGAAACAGTGTTGATGAAACACCATAACAGTGTTGATACTGGAATCTCAAAACAGAAATTGGTTACCAAACACTCCCAGAGTTTGTCCGACATTGCTAATGACCAAAAGGCGCACTCGCTCCGAACAAAATGTACGGTACAGCAATGGGGTCAAGATCTCCAGATCAGAAGATATTTGGAGGGAAGAGTACGTCGACTGTCAAGTCTAATATCAGACGGCATCTTCCAACAACATGAATGACCAAAGAAGAAACAGCGTTAACTTGATCAGGAAGAAAGTTGTGGAGGAGGAGAAGAACCTCCGAAACCATGATAACGGTTGTACACAACGCTGATTTTGTTGTGGCTGAAGTCGCGCAAGGCCGAGGCACAAACAAGGATGTATGCATGTCCACCACGGGACGTGTCACCATCAGCAACACGGGAAGTGAGTCACCACTAAAGTGGCGAGGTTGCAATTCATCAACAACACTCCATTCAGTTTTATTTAGCCTCTTCCTCAATTATCTATTTCTCATTATTCCTCTTTGTATCTATTCTATCCACTCATGACAAGAGCTGAAATATTTGAATATTCCTCTATTGATTCCTTTGTTATCAAGGATGAGAAAGTCTTTGACCTTCACAGTAGGACACAACATCTGCACCCTCAGCAGGACCCTGGGCACCAAAACTCTTAACGCAGCCACTAATCTAGTCTTGTATATCCTTGCAAATTCCAGTTGCAGCTCCTAGAAACCTCGATTAACGAAATTCTTGCATATCTAAACTGGTATTGCATTCACAGACATCCAAAACTCCTTGTAAACATTGACTGAAAGAACGGTGATAACTGTGCATAACTTGAACAACACTAAATACATTCTATATATCTTTTGTATCTAGGTTAAATCTACATCCCGTGTACTGACTGTGACACACCACAACCACATGAAGATCTGTACCTACTGACACAAAGTCCAACGTAAGACCCTGTGTACCTGCAGTGATATCATAGCTACATCAAAATCGTCTTTACCAGAGTACTGAGGTAAGATTCTACGCACCTAAGTTGACATCACCCAGTGAAGTTCTATATACGTACCCTAACGCTATGTCTGTTAACATCCTATCTAGGCTGTCACTACCGTAGACCCGCAGTACGGTTCGTCCTGTCCACCTGAGCCGATATCATCATGTACCCGGTGGTTCTTAAAGTATGGGTCGCGACCCAAATTTGGTTCGCTGAGCTGTTCGAATGGGTCGAACGTCTCCCATAATACTTAGCTTTGAAGACCTGGGTAAAACGAAACAGTCATCTCTCACTGATTGAAAGTTTTTATGTAAACATTATCAAATTACATCATACTCGTATTATCAATTTGAGTAGTGTTGTATTACGTTGTACAAAATTAAAGAAAAAATATTTCTCTAACTATTGTGTTTTTATCCTGTAGGTCGCGAGCACGGCTGAACGATCTAGTTTTGGGTCGCGACGCAAAAAGTTTAGTAACCACAGGAATACCCGCAGTAAAGTCCATCCTGTTTACATTGGCTGACGATGCACACCGACCGTCCTGTGAAATAACATGAGGGCCTTTACCTTGCAATACTGAGAAAGCAACATCACCCTTCGTGAAATGCACCTAATCAAACCTATTAAATATGGAACCCTTCCAACACCAGGGTATATTTCGCATCATGTATGTGCTGAATTCCTCATTGTAATACTGCACTTTATCAGCGATGAAGAATAGATGACAGAAAGTAAATTACAAGAGAACGTGCACGATTGAAAATTATAGGAAGGCTCAAAATTCTAAGCTAACGTATATTCTACGAAATCAAAATGGTGTACAAGTTAAAATGATACTCGTAGACGTTGACAGGCACTCTCCTGCAGGATCGTGCCTGCACGCTGGCGTGAACAATAAACATAATGGGAACCTCAAACGTTGAGCAACAAGCCTGTCCAGGCGGTCTCGTGCCACCGCCAGATTCGTCACCACGTTTCTTTGGGTAAACATGACAGTATTCTTCATAACATCAACCGTTTCCGACGTTAATGGAAAGATAACTACACAACACTGCCGAAAAAAAAGCTGTCAGACTTCGTTACTACTGCTTCATGCTGACAATATATTCCAGAACACTAAAATTTTAATACACACCCAAAAAAATAAAGAAACTGTGTCACTCTGAAACTGTTTAGTTCTATAGTCTTTATTTTCTGAAAGGACTTCATTGTTGAACCGCTTTCTCGCATCCGGCAGCAAAATATTGTGGTGGATCCATTTTGTTCATAGTTTACTGATGAATCCCACGAGCTACAAATATATGGCATATCGTATTCTGGTCAGCAGATAAATACAATTAACCACGAACTAATGTGTTCTTATATCCTGAATATTGATAACAGTTCGAAGGACATCATGTCTTTATATAGCAAAAATTATTTTCTTGGTCTGCAGGAGTACACTTGCCTAGGTAGTTTGGCTATCGTTAATCACTCTGTTCCAAGGAGTCAACCTGTCAATCTCTTTATACAGTTAACCGTACTTGACAGTATTTTAACCTCTATTTCATGACCGAAAGCCTTATGCAGAAAAAAGGAAATAGCGCAAAAATTTTTCACAATTTATCTATTCATGTTTATATTTTTTAGATAACTGCTTGCATCCGTCTATCATTTTCAAACTTGGTACGCCTTACTAGTATTTTCCTGCGTTACATCTTTAATACGTCGTATTCTATGAAAATCCAAAATTCCTTTAGTCTGTACGGCAAATTGTGCTAGAGCTACATGCCTCGTCTGGATTAGTCCACAGCTGTACCTTTCAGCTGACCAACGTATATTAAGTCGCGGGTGTTTGTGAAGAACACTACTTGAAGGCTCGTCAGCGATAACGCCACAGTAATGAATACTGGAGCCGAGACCAGATAACGAAGGTAAGTGCTATTATCAATTTATTGATATATTGTCCTAACAGCACAGCATCTGAATCTTTCCCTTTTCCAGAACTGACATTTTTTTTTATTATTCTACTGGTAAGTGTCGGACAATTGTCTCTGCGAGAACATAGGTTCGTTTCGGTGTACAAGTGACTATATATATGCCAGTTAGCTCTACCGACCACGGTGAAAAATTACAGGATTTAAAAATCTAAATTGCATTTTCCACTAAACCTGACTATTTCGTTTTATGTTAATGCATCATAATGTGCGCATCATTATTATAGTGTACCGAAGACTGCTGTTATGTGATCACGAAAATCAGGCGAAAAATCTCGTGTATGACTAGGTACGGACAGAAGCGCGAAACTAGACGTAAGTATTTGTAACTATATAAACTAGCTGGAAGGGTGGCCATGAAGTCACTGCCAGACACCGCAGGATCGTACCCTTGTTAGGTCCGACAATTACGATTCTGAACGCTGAATGTTGCCAATCTGTCTTTCGTCTGGGATTATTCTTCAAGGAAGAATCAACTCTCTAGACCTTCCAACGCCGATCAATCGAGATTTCGTGATTCAGGTGTGGTCAAGGCCGCGTTGTCTGGACGCTGGAACCTACAAAGGGACCTAACACGCATAACCACTGGAAGAACATTACGTTCACTTTTAACGCAAGATCCCATATCAAAGTAGATGACGTTAATCATAACAATAATGAATAAATCGCGGTACTTTATTCGTCTTGAGTTCCTTAAGCAAGCCCGTTTTGTACAGTCTCGGCTCTCGTATGTATTTTCTGCTTCGAGTTGAATAAAGGTATAACATGATGAGTTTTGTTTGAAACTTCTGACCTTGCAGACCGCAAGAAAAACTATCGCGTAAAGGTTGGCGCCTCAAACTTATCACTAGTAGTACACCAACGAGGGGATGTTGCCGTTTCCAATCACTCCCATCGCTTCTTTGGAAGCAAGATGACAAACTACAAACTACTGCCTCCAATACACATTTAGCAACAAAGATTTTACGATAATTAAATAGGGGTTAATCAATCAATTTTCATTATACGTAGTATATCTTCACTGTAAAACTATTATTCACTATTGTTTGGTGCAAACACGTAACAAACTCCCTAAAAGATGGTGGCCACATACCGAGTGGCACTTTCGACTAATTTTCAGGGCGTAATATATGCAACGTGTATAATTCCGAGTGAGTAATAATGGGAATTTTTCTGGTAAGTGTAGGACGTAAGGCTAATTATTGTTCAATTATTCTTTTTATACGAATAACAAACGACAAGCATGAAAGGGGCAAGAGAGTCAAGTGAGGTTTTAAGAGTATATAACGCAGTTGATTTTCGTCAACTATGTAACGAAATTACAACTAATTGCAGAACCAACGACGCTCTCTAGAAGAGTCAAAGGCTTCAGGCAAATTGGACCACACCTCTGTGTCAGTTTGGCGATGTGACTTCAAATCATAACTTGAAAGTCTTTTTCTGTCGAAGATATATAGCACGAATCTATAAGGAGGCTCTCAAAGCCTTTATTTGAAAACCTTTTCACTCAAACGAAGCATAATATCAGTGTAACTAACGCAAATATATTTATTATCTTTTATTAAAACTCGTCACAGCAAGTTGCTCAAAGACGTAAAAAATTGCATTTCTACCAGCCGTTCCATCGTATCAACTCTATTCCTAACACAACCTTAAAAAAGGTATAAAACAAGCGATGGTAATCTAATTAGACTCGATCAAAAGTAACCGTTCCCATCCCAAACACCGTATACAGCACTGAGAACATTCATGTCAGTGGCATCAACACTTAAGTACATATCACAAACTTTTTACCTTGCACTATCATACACATAAAGCAATCTTATTATAACACAAAACAATGCCTATAAAATAAATTCGTACCTTGAATTATCATTATCGTATCTGTGAGGAAGTAAAGCTCTCTCTCTTAGACTATTGTCAACATCGTCCACGCTAACAAACGTACGTACCTTGCCGTCCTTGGTAAAAGTGCGGGTAGTGGTTTCCGTCTTCGTCTTTCCCATCCTGCAAAAGGCGCAAAAGGAAACAGTAAGGACACGTGGTTTGCGCCACTGATTTGCACACTACAATACTACAATAGCAAAAATATCTTGCCCCGGATCAACGTTCTCACATATGTGAAATTTGACTAAGCTACTGGTGACTATTTTCACTCGTTCACATGAGACAGTCGCTTCTCGACTCGTGCCGAGGTTTCTGGTTACTCTAAAGATGAGGGATGATACGAACTTTTGCGATGATTTGAAATGACTTATGACGTGAGATGATAAGACCTTTAGGCTGGGTCTAGTCATGCACAGTAAGGCTTGAATTTGTACCATGTCCTAGTTCTTTAATCATATATATATATATATATATATATATATATATATATATATATATATATATATATATATATATATATATA
>JAYMFT010141518.1:0-12814 GCA_038088735.1 Panulirus argus
TATTACCAAATACATTGTAAAGACCTTATTTGTTTGTAAGCTGTTGCTGAATTATGTTTGTTGTTGTTGTTGTTGTTGTTGTTGTTGTTGCTGCTGTTGCTGTTGTTGTTGTTGTTGTTGTGCTGCTTTTGTTGCCGTTATTACATGTGTTTCTCAACAACAACAAGCAGTTGTCTGATACCACTATTATGGATTTTTCAGATAAAGCGTGTAATTAACGAAAATACATTGTTCGGACTCTCTCTCTCTCTCTCTCTCTCTCTCTCTCTCTCTCTCTCTCTCTCTCTCTCTCTCTTTATAAGCAAGATCAATAGTTCTGAAGGATTTTGAGTCGTCAGTCAAAACGAGGGAATTCTCGTGACCAGTGAGGAGAGCAGCGTGTCTCAGGCAGGAGTGAACATTTCTAGGGAAGTTAACATAGCGCCAGGGGCAGTGATGCTTAGTGCAGCCATTTTCTTACCAGCTTATAGTGAGCACTGGAGTCTTCACTGCCAAACTGGCTCAGTCTTATTCATTTCCTCTGACGAGATGAATATGTTTAGATGAAGTTATAAACAAAATATGGTGCTCTTCTTTCTGTGATTTAATAACAATATTGATGCCCAGGTGGGTAGAATTACCGCTTCGGACATCCTCCTATCTGGAAGTTGATTATGTTTTTCCGATGGTTTCAATATGTTTTGCACGGCTTTAGCCTTCATTAGTACCGCAAATCACTACCATGTGAGGCATCCCTCCTTCTTTATCTAACGATAATAGAGGACCTCCAGTGGGATCAGGGATTTTGGGTGGAGCAAATCACAAAGAAGTAGTGATTTGAGATAGAAATAAAGGTAAGAACCGTTCAAAAGACTCAAAGACCTTTGGAAAAGCAATTTCAAACAAAGCAAACCTAACCTAACAAACTTAATCTAACCTGACAAAAATTTGCTGGATGTTCAAAACGTTAACAATAACGAAATGCGTAGCACTTGTAAAGGTCTGTGAAATATGGAAACAATCCGACGAATAAATGGAGACAATGGTCATGGTTTCTCTTTGTGCCACAATGACCTGGTGAAGACACACACACACACATGTACTACTGAATCGTGAAGCAAACTCCCCAAGACACGTCGTCGCATGTGGCTGACCCTCGACGCCTCCAGCAACACACCATCACCCAAAGGCTGGCACCTTCTTCCTGCCGTGTTCACTCGTTCCCTGAACACAGGATATCAACACATGCTTGATATATGATCGTACACGTGTGCAACGCCTGGTCGTTCAGGTATCAGATGCAATACAATCCGGGTGGTGGATATCTGGTCGTGCCTGTGTCCCACGCCAGGTGACGCATGTGTGGTCGTCCAGCGTCCATGTGTCAAGGACTAACAGAAGGCACTCAACGTCCTGGACATAAGTCACTCAGAGAGAAAATATTGACTAATCCATTTCTTAAACACAACCTTTCCCCAACTCAGCACATAAACATGCATAACTGAATACAGGTGAATACATCTGCATTGAAACATTAGCAGGCCAGCAGAAGAACAATTCGTCATAATGGCACAATATCATCATGGAAAACTGTTTTATGTAATGTACCTCAAGGAACTGTTCTTGGACCACTTTTCTTCCGATAATATATGTATATGAATGACCCCCGAAAAGTGATAATATAAAAGTGCGAGGTATCTGCTGATGATACAAAAACTTATAATCAGACCCATAAAGAACTAGATTTACAAGAAAATGTACAAAACACGGTCATATGGTCATAAATATGGATGATAGAATTTAACGCTGACAAATGCAAAGTTATGCACCGTGGACATAATAATCCAATAACAACATATACTATAAAACGAGAGCCCACACGTCAGTAGATGAAGAAAAGATAAGTGTTATAGTATCAAAAAATTTTACAGTCTCCGTCCATGTTGCTGAAATAATAAAAACAAGGCTAATATGATGCTGGGCGTGATAAAGAATTCATTTGAGTATCTGTGACGTGAAACACTAAGTATTTTGTATAAAGCACATGTAAGACCTCCGCCCGGACGGCAAGCTCCAGACGGGGTCTTCTTACTTAAGGACGGATATCGATAGGATTTGAAAGACTACAGCGGCGTGCCACTATGCTAATCCCAGAACTAAGAGATTTAACATATGAAGAAAGATTTAGTGGACTGGGTATGACGACAACGGAAAATAGAAGGAAAAGACGAAATCTTATTTAAACTTTTAAGATTATCAAAGTGAAATGGAACGATGAGAGATACATTTTTTTTGAAAAAAACAGGAAATATGCATAAACTTTATAAGAAGCAAAGTAATAGAAAATATCAGGAAGCATTACTTCTCTCAGAGAGTAGTGGATGACTGGAATAGCTTTCGGACTACATAGCTCAGTTTGTTTCATCCAATTTAAGAAAAAATATGACAGTATAATGAGGAATTAAAATGGGATTGTGATATACAGAGACAGGTAACTTAGGTGAACAATAAAGCACCAATAGATGCATCTTTAGTCACTCGCATTTCTATAAGCAAGTTTTATTGGTAAAAAGTTGTACTTTTCTAGGGATGCGAATTCTCTCAAGTGGGAAGTACCGCAATGTATCTGGAAGTTACTCCACATCTTTTCAACTGCATATACAATTCATAGCCTGATCCAATTCACTTTACCTAAGTCAAGAGGTAATTTGCTGAGGTCTGCTAATATAGATTTAGGTACTGTCATGTTGTTTTCTTTAATGTCGAACCAGCAGTTTACAGATGGATCTCACAATACTGTCATCACTATTTCCCATCTTTTAGCTGAGACACAGTTGCTGGTAAGGTCCCTGTTGGTGGACATTACTGTGTCGATTAATCATGGTCCCTCGTTTTTGCATCGGAAAATATGATTTATGGAGGAATCTTTGACCACGAATTCGGTTTCCTTAAACAAACCTCTATCGTTTTCTTCACAACGTTTGGTGTGCGTGTGTGTGTGTGTGTGAGTGTGTGTGTGTGTGTGTGTGTGTGTGTGTGTGTGTGTGTGTGTGTGTGTGTTTGTGTGTGTGTGTGTGTGTGTGTGTGTGTGTGCATGTGTGTTTGTGGAGGGTGATGGGGGGATGAGATCTATACAATAATCCATATATAGTTTTGGAAGCCCTATTCATCTCTTCAAAATACAGCGAATCATATGCAACGCTGTCTTATCTTCCAACCGTGTTGTCCTAAGACCAGGGCTTGCTCAACTGGTGGACAGCGACGATCTTACGTGTGTATCCTCTTTGCACATTTCCTCGTTCGTTAGAAAATAAAGAAACAAAAAGCTTTACGCCATTTTCTTACAGTGCGTCTGTAAGAGATAGCATTCTATCAAATTATCCCCTCCCTTAACTTACATAATTTTTCTAATAATTTTCAGAGCCTATATCATTCAAGCTACACTTATGTCCAACAGACCCAATGGAGATAAATAGAAAATAGAAAAAATAGATTTAACTTCAATTTATTGAAAAAACATATCATGAACTTTAAGCTTTATTCAGTCTTATGAAGATACAAAAATGAAGTAAGGAAAATAAATGGAATTGGTTAGTGTAATAAAAACAAACAGTCTATTATAAGGAGAAATCCATTCACCAGACATACAGTGTCCTGCTGAAGAACGGTGAGCTTCCTTGCATTACCATATCCTGTAGGCCTTTTATTATGTATAGGTTCTTATCCCCCACGCTATCACTATCCATAGGTTTATCGGACACAAACATCATAAAACACAAAGAAGGAATAGGAGTACAGGGTGACACACCCGCTCTCGGAGATGTCTGAACAAGAACTGAAGGTAGAGGGACCCACATGGTCGTGTGCTAATGGAAACCCCGTAGAACAAACGAACTTCGAGTTTAGTCGGATCTGGCAGACCCAAGGATGGCGTTTTAGGGTTCATTTTGGAAGGGTTATTAGTGGTGGTGTCGGCAGTGGTAAAAATGAAGGTGGTAACGTAGTGAGATTAGTACTGGGTGTCGTAAGGCGGCGTCACGCTGGGCACATTGTCCACAACCGTTGTGGATTCGCTGAGCAATTTTAGTTCATTGTCGCTCTCTGGACGCGCCCGGTAGGTGGGTGTAGTGACCGTCTTTCGGGTTGGATGTGCCCCTCGTCAAGTGATCTGTTCGGCTTATCCTGAAATGTTGACTCATGAAATAAAGAAAGTATAACTGAACACATGTATTAAGTATATTAAGGAATATAATAAAGAAAGTCTCTTCAGGCCATAGTGAAATTATTTACGAGGAAACGTTTTAGCACCGTGTTGCAGGCTCCGCCCTGCCGTCAGCACTATTTGTTTTTAATGATAGAAACCAAATTCACACGAACCGGTCTTCGAAGAGCAGGTAACCTGGAAAGCTGTGTCATTAATCTCCAGGGAGGAAGACCGAATGTGAGGAAGGGATGGGGAGAGGGAGGAATGGAGAGAGGGAGGGAGGGAGGGATGGAGAGAGGGAGGGATGGAGGGAGGGAAGGAGGGAGGGAGGGAGGAAGGGATGGCAGTAATGGAGATCTGAGACAACAGACTCTTTCGCAGCACCTGTGACCTTCCAACTTTATTTCTCATGTGAAGGCGACTGTAGTGACTGTGGTGGTAGTGGTGGTGGTGGTGTTAGAGGCAGTGGTGCTAATGACGGCGGTGGCATCAGTGATGGAGACATAACCTCTTCGCTACTAAGACCCTGCCTTCAATATTTCATTCTGGGTAACGCCAGACGCGTGTATTTAGGTATGGGGAAAAATCCACCTCATAGTGGAGGGGTTGATGGTGGTTATCATCACCCATTTCTAGGGAAACGAGTTCTGTGAGGGGAAAATGAATCGGAGCAACTGCAGGCAGGCAGAGGCAGGCACATTTGTTGAGAACTTTGGGAAAGGGAGAAAATGGGCAGCTCGAAGAAAGAAATGTTAACAGTGAAAATCGTTCCCTCAAAGAAGAGTGTACAGAAAAATACGCATTCAGTTCATCCTTTATGAGGTCAAAAACAGTCTGCCTGATATACACTGAATCAATTCTTATCATGAAAAGACAGAAAGTGAAATGCCATTGTAAAACTAAATACAGTCATTTGGAAAAGTCGTATTCCTCGAACACCGACGCGAGAGAAAGAGATAATCTCAGAAATCATTAACGAGCCTCTTCGAGTTGTTGTCAGTTCTGTGGCACACTAGGAAGAGCAATGGAATGCTCAGTGAAAGCAGCTTGGATTTTGGGAAAACGCAGAAGTTATGTAGATACTTTGACAAAAGACAAAGAGTTTCGATATAAGGGAACAAACAATAGATACCGCTGTCAGGTTCCACAACAGTGAGAAGGACAGAACTATTAGCTGACGACCTGATCTCACAACTCAATGATGGCATAAACGAAGCACCAAACATGTCTTTAACTTTGAATGAGTCAACAGGTACTACTGACACTGCCCAGCTTTCCGGACAGAGGAGGTGCCTCCAGGTAGTTGCATATTTTCATAATATTTAGCTCCACTTACTGTTGAGAGTCTGCTTTCTCCACCATGAATTTCGTGAAGAACAAATATCACTCCAGCGTCACCAGTGAACACCTTCAGGATTGTCTTAGATATGATATCACGCCATTTGTGCCAAAGTTTTAGTGAACTGGCAAGAAGCACAAAGTGTAACTTTTCACGCTTATGACGAGAGTATCAGTTAAGAAAAGGCTCTTGGTAACTTTAATCTTACATGTACAGGATCGGTCCAAACTGAACATCTAGGGATGATTTTTCAACTAAACATTCTCTGAGTTAACCAGGCCATGGCAATTCTTTTTCTGGGGTGGAGTAGAGTGGTGAGGGAGCGGGGGGTGGGGGGGTGGGGTAGGGATTAATTCCTATGTCTTATTCATCCAACAGGTACCCCACTTCATTCACTTGGAATATCTCTTCATCCACCTGGGGTCTTTCTTCATCCACATGGAATCCCTCTTCATCCACCTAGGATCCCTCCTCATTCACCTGGAATATCTCTTCATCTACCTGGGATCTTTCTTCATCCATCTTGAATTCCTCTTCATCCACCTAGTACCCCTCTTCATCCACTTCGGATCCCTCTTCATCCACCTTGGATCCCAGTTCATCCAACCGCTGTATTTAGTTATACTAGGCACTGGTTATTTTGAATGTCTAATTGCTTTGTCAACATATCTTTAAAATATATATGCATGTAGCCTGAAACAAATCTTATCCCTATTCTTATTCATTTTTCATGACGTTATTCAAAGTGAAGTCTTTCATCTGGACCTTTGTCATCTCTGAATTACGTATGACTGGACCTTTGCTAATAGTGACTAAGAGGCCCTGCTTTAGACAGTCGTGTTGGAAGATGAGAACATCGCTACCTAATTCATGAAGTCTACCGTATAAGAAAATATTATCAACCTAAGCCCAAAAATTAAAAGAAAAAAATGCAGTGTAACCGGCAAACCATCTTCAAAATTGGCAAAAAACATTATCAAAACTAATTCGACCCGGCTGGTTACGCAAAATAACTGACGCCAGGCTAAATTTCCAATCAGAAGCTCGAAACTCAAATTGGGCTTCAAGTGCGTTGAAACCTTCTTGTCCGCTTCTTCTGACCCTACGGATGCCGTACCAGAGCTGGTAATGTGGCTTTCGTTGCAACCTGATTATTTTTCATCATTTAAAGAGTTCGGTTTATGAAAATGAGTGCAGTTCATTCATAGTTTTATTATACAGTGCTTCATTTTATGCATACTGATATCTCATCTACTGAGCTGAACTTTTCGGGATTTCGTTTGCTTGTCATATATATATATATATATATCTTTCAAAATCTTCAGTTGAGAGTATAGATAGAAAAAATGACTACGGTATGAGGGTTCAACATAACCGATAATGTATCATTTATATAAGAATAACATCAATTACCGGTGTATACTACTTTAAAAAAAAAAGAAGAATGGCTAATTTCTATACTATTCCTGTAAGATTGATAAAGGCATATGATAATTATTGATATAAATTTCATATTGTCTAATAATTTATTGATCTTTTCGGAAGGAATATGATTCAAGAGTGTTTTAATGATAGAGAGGGAATTTCAAAGTGGTTGATTATTCACTTATCATTTTTAAAGAATAAACATGAGGGTATAAGAAAAACGACTGTATGAGATTTCAAAAAGGCTGGTCATCTACATTCTTCATATTTTTGCTTATCATGCAGCTACATGACGTAACATCCGTGCATTCTTTCGGGCTGGTGTCTCCAGTCATTAGCAGTGGTGTCACCTGAGGCGCGGCGTTGCACTTCTGCTCTTATTTTGTTGTTGCATCAGCAGGGTGAGGGAAGCTGCTACACGCCCCTTCCCACACTCATGCCTGGTTGTGAGCTCTGTTGATGTGCTGTTCAATGCGTCACTTGTCGGTGGAAGATGAAAATAAGCTGTTCGGTATTCATGAAGAGCCGGTAGCGAGCACCATCAACAGAATCAACACCAACATTGTACTCCTTGCACAAGGATTTTTCTGTTGCCTTGATGGTGTCTTCAGTAAGGAGACTTATTCTCAAACGTTCCACCTTTTCTGGCTATATGCTGAATGCATTCCACATAGCTCGGTTTGTGTGTCCTCGAATGTGCGACGCGTCGCTGACGGGAACTGCATGAAAGGCCAACAATGGGACGATAATTTCAGATGACAGTGAGCGAGGGATATCGTGAATAGGTATGAATCTTGGTCCCTCTGATATTCCGGACACCATCCACACAGGTTCTTGCATCACCTTTTGTGACGGCGGTAGATGAACATCGGGAGAAGATCAGAGTCCCTGGCTGATTTAAAAACCGTCTCAGAGGAGCTGTGCACCGCACCCACACGACCATTGTGGTGTCTGATTCCTCGTGTGATGGCTGTAGCCGTGTCAAGCCCGTCCGTAGATTTGTAAGTTGTACTTTCCGTTCTATCGTCAAACTCCTGCTACAGGAGCTGGAGTCTGCACGATTCTATGCCTGATGATCGCCTGTGAGTAGGAACTGTGTCAAATTCAACATGTTTTTTGGTCTGGCCAGAAACTTTTTCCTTTTCTTTGGTAGAAGTATTTGGCGCCCCTCATTATACCCTTTTGCTGGAAGGCATGTTTCAGAACGTCGTTGTCGGGTTGGGCTTTTCTCTGACACACACCGATGTTGATCACAGATGTTATGAGCGTGGTGGTGGTGCGTCCTGCTGTGAATTACCAAACACTTAATGTAGTTGTTAGTAAGGTCACCGATCGTTTGTACATCTGAAGGTTTGCCAAGAGAAACAAAGGGCGCCTGGTGATCGACAATGAATTGTGTAGATCCCTTGTCGAACTGTGACATTCTTAAGTAAGAAATTGATCAGTGCTGTTTTACTGCCAGTGCGGAGGAAACCATCGATCTCCGTCAATGGCAGATACCTTTATTGTCGATAGAAATGAGATAAGGCTTCCCCTTCAGTGCCAGCCACCTTACCGCTATGTTGAATTGTGAGCTTCCGTCAAAAAATCCATCTTGACAAAAGATATTCTCGTCATCAGTAGGGCCGATATACTCGAAAAATGTTCGTTGCCCAGTTTGAGCAGTACTTGACGCTTACATTTTCTTTGAGACATATAAGATTATTGCACCGAAACTGTATACCCAGGCTCGGCAACTCTGCCAGTATACATGTTTTCCGAAGTTTACCCAAGTCTCTGATATTGCTACAATATTAGGCTTTTCTGATAGATCATAGGATGTCAATTAACTGCGATTTTGATCTTTTGGCATATATATATATATGAAATACGTTAATATTTCGCTCGGTACTGCACAGTGGGAGAGATGTAAGCCTGTGAGGTCATATCACATGGACACTAGGAGTTATGTGTCACATCCCACCTTGCTGATAGGCGTTTGTCTGTGTTCGTGACAGATGTTTACTTCATGTATTCATTTGCAAAACCTACACAGTACATGCGCACAAGAGGTTTAAGGAGAGAGGTCCTGGTGAAGTCATACCAGGTCACCCACGGTCGGAAATTCCCTCCTAACCTAACCCTGAGATCAAGTTGTGCATATAAACTGTGATGTATGAAAAGTTTGGGGAAATGTGAGAAGGGAAGAAGTTCAGATGAAATGTGAAAAAAACAAGATAATTACGTTAACCAGGGCAAAGGAACGGGTTAGCTTGGATGAGAGTTTGAATGGAGAAAATTTGTAGTGGACATGGCAGCGAAAGGAGCCATGAAAGCGGAAGTGAATAGTCATAAGGTGGCTGTGGGGCGAAGGTTCTAGGAACACTGAACAATGTGTGGAAAGACTGGTCGCCATCTGGGAAAACGAAAATGGGTATGTTTGAAGTTAGAGTAGTCCCAACAATGTTGTATGGATGGGAGGCATGGGCTATACAGATGAGGATGTACGGACAAGAGTGGATGTTAGAAATTAAATGTTTGAAGGTAATATGCAGTGTGAGGTGGTTTCATCGAGTAAGTAATGAAAGGGTAAGAGAGTTGTATAGTAATCAAAACAGTGTGGTTGAGAGAGCTAAACAGGGTGCGCTGAAATGGTTTGGACAAATGGAGAGAATGAGTGAGGAAAGGTTGACAAAGAGGACATATGTGTCGGAAGTAGAAAGAAAAAGAAGGGGAACACCTAATTGGAAATGAAAAGATAGAGTGAAAAAGATTTTGAGTGATAGAGGTGTGAATATGCAGGTGCGTTGAAGAGGAGTAAGGGATTGAGTGAACTGGGAAAGTATGATATACAGTGCTGTCATTGGATTGAACCAGGATATGTGGAGTGGCCGGGAAAAACCAAGGAAAGGTCTGTGGGGCCTGGTCATGGATGGGTAGATGTGGCTTCAATGCATTACACATGACAGCTAGACGTAGAACAGTCAGCTGGTATACAGGGAAAAGACGTATCTAAGACGCCATTGGTAAACAAGCTTTACCGGATGGTGATTTTTGGGTTGATATATTTTGGTATGGCATCATCCCTGTCATAAAATTTTTATCATGTTGAAAAAGAAAGTGAACTGCTCACAAATTTTGCCTACAACAGATCTATCCAATTTGTATAGCCCTTCACTAATATTCATGATATAATTCTTTGTATACTTAATAATAGAAGATTCAATGATATTTGTCGTGGTAAATCAATAATTGAATTGTCATTTCTCCAGCCAGTACAATGCTCATAATTGTTAACATGGTTAAAAAAGGCATTTGATTCTTGTCCTATTCTTATACTGTATTTATGCTGCTTAAGTCTAACATAAAGATCCTTACCAGTCTGCCCAACATATTACAATGTTTGCAAGATATTCTATAAACACAGCCGGCAGAATTTTCTGGTGAGTTTTTGGTTAAGACGTTCTTTATAGTATTGTTATTCCTGAAGGCTACATTCACATTAAAGGACTTAAGGAATCTGGTTGATAATGTAAAATTGTCAGTAAAAGGGAGAACTAGAAGATTTTTGATATCAAGGAAGGTTTGAGTTTAACTCTATAAAATTATTTTTTTGCCAACTTAAAGGATTTATCAATGAAAGATCTAGGATGCTTTAACTTGGATCCAATCGAATATATCTATTAGAACTCATTATCAGTAAATTCCAGATTGCATATACGTAATGCCTTAAGGAACATCGGCTGGAATAATGATAATTCAGCTGAGTTTTCCGTATATGCTAAGCTTAAACATGTCTTTATCCCTATGGATCATGGAATCTAAAAGCTGTAACATACAATTATTTTTCACTTCTACAATAAAGTTGATAGAAGGTACTAAATTGTAAGGTAAAGGAAGAAATGTTTATGTTTTCATTTGCTGGCCAAACATAAAGAACATCATCTACATACGTAAACCTAATTGACTTAGAGGTTAGGATATCCCTTAGTAATTATGTTTAAAGAAATTCCATGTAAAGTTTCCTTAATGCTGGTGAGAGAGAGTTAACCATCGTTCATACCAAATTTCTGAGTGTAATATTCTCAATCATCTTGAAATGCACATTCTGTTGTAAACAATTCTGTCAATCAGTAAAAACAGAATTTAAAACAGGTAAATCAATTTTATCCAAAACATCGACCAAATATTGTAAGAGGTCATCAACTGGAACTTTTGTGAACAAGAATGAAACATCAAAATTTACCAGCCAGAAGTCAAAATCAACATGGATATCATTAAGCTTGTTTACTAAATCTACATTGTTTAAGATATTAGAATTTTATATCTTATCCACTAGCGAGCGTAATAAAGAAAATAACCATTTTGATAATTTATATGTGTTTGAGCCCACAAACTCACTATGGGTCTTGCTGGAAAGTTTGGCTTATGTGTTTTCATAAGTCCATACATATATGACAATGAAGGGGACAGTGATGAAAATCATTTGATGAGAGTATCATTACCTTTCAGCAACAACTTCAGTTCTTTATTAAAGTGAGAATTAACTGCTTCTTGGGGATTTCTATTAAGTCTAAAGTATGTTGTATCATTACGTAAAATATCATCCATTTTTGATAGATAATTAACTTTGTCCATAACCACAATTGCGTTAGCCTTATCTGCTTTTGTAATAGGTATATCATTATCTTTTTCCAATTTGTTAATAGTTCTGATGAACCTTTTTGGATTAATTGGAATCACTGGTTTTGACAGACTAGCACACACTAAACTTTTACAAATCTTATATACATCATCAGATAATCTACTGTACTTTTCTAAATTACAAAATGATCTTACAATATCAATATAGTTAACTTCCTTGTTATACCAAACAAAACATAATCCATAGCGTAGATCACAATGAATCCTTGTCAAGTTGTTAATTGGACAGGTTTACCACAAAGGAAGGTTTTTGTGTGTTAGTCCAATCACTGTTTTCAATGAGATGGTCTAACTTACAGCTCAGTTTCCTTTGAAGACTATTCCGTTCACTTCTTAACTTGCTATAGTCCAACATACGGTTCTTTCATTGTGTCTGAATAGCCATTTGAAAGGCGTGTTTCTCCTCTCTTGAAATGCGAAAGTCCTCCTCCATCTCAATCTTCTTTAGTTCAATGTGTTTCTTCAAAATGCATTTTCGTAAATCATCAAATGGTCAACCAGGCAACAACAACAGCTGTTGCGGCAGGATAGATTTTGGAAGCACTTGTTCATCGAGGCATCTCTTTAAGGAATTCAAATCATTACTTCAGTTTATGGGCCTTGATTAGCAATTTTGAGTAAGCAGTAACGAAGGGGAAAGACATGGGGAACTTATATAAAAGTAGCAGAAAAGCTGTGTAGTATCCATGTCGCAAGAGGTCACAGTGGTGCGCGTGATCTGGCATATGCAGAAAAAATAGAATAAAGAAACAGGAAAATGAAACGCGATAAGCTACGCAGTGCACTTTATTATAATTATCACACTGTCAAGATAGATACAAGAATGAAACAGAAGACGCAGAACAGTCAGTTGATATAAAACTATAACGATAATGATACTACTACTACTACTAATACTAATACTAACACTACTAATACTAATACTAATACTACCACTACTACTACTACCACTAATACTACCACTACTACTACTACTGCTGCTACTACTACTACTACTACTACTGCAAATAATAATAATGATAATATTAATAACAATAATAATAATAATAATAATAATAATAATAATAATAATAATTATAATAATAATAATAATGATAAAAATAAAAATAATAATAATAATAATAATAATTATTATAATAATAATAATGATAATTAATAATGATAATAATAATAACAATGATAGT
>JAYMFT010141529.1:0-12814 GCA_038088735.1 Panulirus argus
TATATATATATATGTATATATATATATATATATATATATATATGTGTGTGTGTGTATACTCTACATATAGAAATTCGACAGTCTTTGAAAATATTTTGATGTTTTAGTACGTTTCCTGTTGTTTGAGGCAACAAAAATATTGCCATGGTTTCTCTGTCTATTGCACGCACTTTTCACTCTTCATGGATGCCATACTTCGATGCTTCTCTGCAATGGGTGCGTTGGTGCAGGTACTGTTGTTATTTTTGGGATATACATTTACACCCTAAATATACACATAGGTAATGCCTCTTCAGCGGCACGTATTCAAGAACACAGTTATTCACACTTAGGTGTAGATAGGAACACTTGTAACCATCCATGGACGCCTGCACGTCTGTTTACCTGCATCATACTCATTGTGTGAAGTATGTCAGTATATCGGTAGGGCGGGTTGTAGAAAGACTTGGCGAAACTTCTGAAGGTCATTCCCTAAAAAAAATCGGTGAGAATGAACTCTTCTCGACACCACTCCCCACAGCTAGCACTACCGCAGCTGACACTACCCTTCAGGAGAGAAGGATCAGGTGGGTAGCTCCGGGAGAGGTATGATGTGTCTGGTTATAGCTGTACCTGCCATAGTGAGGAACACTCTGCTGGGTTTTTGTTTGACTCTCTCTACACCTATTCCCTCAGGGTTGTGTGTGTGGGGCTGAATGCCTTAAGCGCGACGATACGACCCTTAAGTAAACGGTACGACCCTTTTACTGCAACGGAACGACCCTTGAGTAAAACTGCAAGACCCTTGAGCTCAACTGAACAACCCCTGAGTAAGATGATGCGACCTCTCCTCACGACGGTTCGTCCCTTTAAGTATAAAGCCTTTTAACTTTTTAACCTAACCTTAACGTGCCTGCTCAAAGGCCAGGGTTTCATCTATGGCTGTACCGCCGTGTCCCATTTGGTTAGAGAAGTTAAAATTCCTCTTCTGCCTATTTGAAGTTGATTATTTTCTTCTGATATACAAAATACTGGTGCTCATTACTTCAGGGCTACTGCCTTGGTGATTGTTTGTTGATTAATAGAGAAGACGCAATAACCTGCAACAGAAATAAGACACTATGCAGCAAGATATTAAGCAGATGGATGATAGATTGAATGAAATTTGTTACTCATGATTAGTCATATTAAGTCTCAGGAACCAGTTAGTGTTCGTAATGAGCGAAACAGAATTAGGAAACAGAGCAAATGAGAATATTAACAAGAACAATAGTGAATAGTGGATGAAAATGGAGGCTTCGGTTAAATTTAATCTTATTGTAATATGTGAAGACACACTAACACCGTCCTTGATGCAAGAGTTAGAAAATACATCAAATTGGTGCGTCACATTAATCAACTTGTAACTCAGGTCCTTGAGGAGTGCTCGCCCTGATATTACCCTCCGTGTTTGGGTAACAGAGACTAATGTAGGACAAGACGCGCACCTCCAGCATCCGCTGGAAAATTTGACCCCCCAGACCAGGCCTGGAAGCCTCCCTGTCCCCAGCCCAGGACTGGAAGTGCTACCCCACCGGTAATTGGTTTAGCTCCCCCTTGAACAGCGTCCACTGGAAGCTCAGCTGTAGTCCCTGTCATCAGAGGTGTCAGTCTTAATTTCTCAGGACAGCCGCCGTTGCACCCCAGCAACCTTTACGCTGGGAACGCAAAAGCCAGGGATCTGAGCAGTTAGTTCTGCAGTGTTCCTACTGCTGTGACCGTCGGCGAGAGAGAGAGGCTTGAGGAAGCGGAAAGTGTTGGGGAAAGAAAGTGGGGAACGGAGTTCCTTGAAAGATACGGCAATGACTGACTACGAGTGAAAGGTTGTCTGTATGAGAGGAGCGAAGCTGCTTCCGTGCACACTCACCTGGAGACGCCATTAGCAGCACAAGCTGTGTGTGTGTCTCTCCACACCTTCACTCACCGTCACTGTGTCCCAGAGGTCAGGATTCATAGGCAGAAATCAATATTTATCTCTAGATTAATAAAACGTTCATATTGCGTTTTATGAGCTTGCATATGCAACTCGCCCCCATGAGCACGCGGTACACAATGGGGATGCGTATGCAAGTTCACTTTCATGCAGGTTGAGCAGTTTTTAAACTAGAATTGAGTATTAAAATCCTGCCTTTCAGTCCAGGCTTCTCAGACTACTTTAGGAACATTTTATACACCAGAGGTGACACAACTCCCAGACGCGACGCGTTGCCTAGCACTATAAAACCACTTGGCCTCGCCTTTTTATTAATCATTTATGCTGAGCTATCCGACACAGTTCGTTCCCTTTAACGTAACAGTAAGATGTTTGAGCGGTATTCTTTAGATAAGATAGAACTTGGAGACGTTTTTAAAACCTTTGTCAGAGGTAAACCAAGGCCAGAGCAGCCGGGGATTGAACTCTGGTCCTCCTAAATAAACGATATAATTCTCTGTATAATTCTTGCACCTTCCCTCCTGAATGTCAATATATTTAAAAGCAATTTCGTCTGAGTCAAAAATAAGTTTGTAACGCATTCTTAAGTTTTCTCTCTTCTTAACACTAAAATGGTAGTAAATTAGCGCCACATGAAATAATCACATCACACTCGTCATTAACACATTATTCTAATCACGCTCAGCGGGTAATTACCCGATCATTTATCATTCCGTCCTGATAGTTCGTGTTGCTGTACCTCAGCCAATCAGCGTGCGGCAGCATCCACGGAGGTACAGCAACGACCAATGAGAACAAAGTTTTTGCCAGTAATGTATGTAACATATATCCAACATACATACATACATACATACCACGACCAGTAAACAGAACCAACAACAGGAAAACTAGAAAAAGACATTTTTATTCCTGTTCCATGCTGAAGTCGGTCTCGTCTCGTCTCGTTTACAGTAGTAAAAACGCCTCGTTATCATGATTGCATCATTCTCTTATCCCAAGACTGACTTGTGAATGTCACGGTCGCCATATCTGTGATGGAGATAAAAGAGGGTTGTAAGGCTTATGTGATGACATACAGAACCAAATTATAATATCAATATGTAATGAAGTACCTGCTATAATGTGGAAACGTACCTAACCAAATAACTATCAATATGTGATGAATTATCTGCTGTGATAAGTCTTCATTAACATTTTTGTTCCGATGAAATACTGTTAAAATTAATCTAATTTTCTTATAATGATAGATGGGTATTTCAGTTTTATTACTGACGACATTCCTCTTCATAAACGATTTTTTATGGAATCTATGCACTAACAGATTTACGAAAAAGCATCAGATGATTGTAAAGACATGTTGATGATTATAGAACATACTTATCACATAACAAAAGGTGAAGGGACTGTGCTCAGGCAGCTGGAAGACCTCGACTATATCGAGGATCACTCTGTGTTAAGGTTGTGACATGCAGAAAGTAGGGAGGAGGTGCTCGGCCATTGTTAAAAACATGTGGTGACTGCAAGGGAGATATTAACAGAAGTTGATTCCCTTGATATGTTAAGCACTAGTGACGGATGAGGGAAGGCAGAGGCTTGCTTGTAACACCTCTTGTTACGACTCTCATGTACGGATGGGAAACTAAGAAAAAGATTTATGTATTGTGATAGAAATAGATAACATTCGCAGTGTAGTAAGAGGTAAAGTATAGGTTAAACTTTCTTACAGAATTCAACGGAACCCATGAGCGATGGTCTCTGTTCCTTGGGTTCTGGGAAATCCCGGTTGCAAAACACTGACCTAAACAGAACGGGACAAATTGGTTGATCGAACTTAGTTGGAGACCCGAGGATACGTCAGGATGTGATGCCATGTGACTGAATGTCGATGGCCGGCAGTGGAAGCGCGCTGCGTTCCGGGATGGTAGTGTAGTGGGGGTAATAGGATTAGTGTGGAGGGCTGTTTTTGCATCGTCAGTCCACACAGAAGTTGAAGAAACGTATGGAAGGTTGTATGACTTGAATATACGACATTGTGAACTTAGAGTTACTGCTGGTATACTTAGTATCGTACGTTTGTTATCAGTTACATACGATACTTCTGTCTGCAGGGTGTGTTCTGGGGAAACTTTGAAGTTAAACGATGCTTTTGAGTCCTGCCGTCCATACTCTACAGTAGCTTTTCAAAGGCTTCTGAAGAGCAATCCAAACTTCTTTAGTACATATCACCATTTGTACAGCTCCTCCAACCTCATCACATGATTTCAAATGTGTGTGGGAAGGATGGGGTTGTGGGGGCGCACGAATACAACCATTTACAACACGTGTTCAAACATACACTTGAAATAACCCTATGCACGCTCTCACAATGACTAATATACTCGTATATGTCAATAAGTGAATGAACAGGCAAGGAGAAAAATACGTACATCCCTTACACTACAGGACACCATATCGCATGATCCTCACATTTCCTAACACTAAACTCAGTCTGGGTCCTCCTCCACAGCTCTTCACAAACGTCTGTCTGAAAAAAAAAAGAAATTGTGTAGGTAAGTCAGAAACTTGACAATCGTTTCAGGTCAGCAAGTCTCGTACAGAAAATCAATTCCATTTCAGCATAACCTTTGGTGTGATCACCATTTCATTAAGTCCTTGGCCATTATCTCTTTTACATTAGTAAATCCGTTGGTTTATTCCGAAATGGTGGTAAGGCACTCTGCTTTAATGACTTTACAGCGTCTTACACAAAACCAGGCTGGGATTAGCTCTGCGGTGAGAACCCGCACCTGAACGCATGAGAATTTGATGCTCTCTGTTCTGCATTATGCATCGACTCGTACCTCCGCCAGTACGGTGGAAGGACATATCGCGTCGCTGTCTTGGGGGGATAAAGTTATCAGGCGTGTCGTGGCTTAAAGGTCATTGGCTTTGGAGTTCTTCCAACTGGCCCTTGTATAAATAAAAGATATCTTAAAAACTTACAGCGACAGATTTGGTTCGTGTGTGCAATAGTAATGAAGATTCATTGTCTGGGGTAGGTATTTTGCTGCATAAAACAGTAGCTGGAAGACTGTCATCCGTGCTGTGTTATTGTGTAGAGATGATGTGGGGACCGACGCTTCTGTTACTAGCTGAACACACAGTTAAAACAAGAGCTAAGTGGGTATTACATTCAGGCGTGGCCATGATGCAGTTGGACAAGCAGTATATTAAGTGAATTATTTATCAGTTAGCTAGATAAGCATTTGGAGAGATAGCTAAATTATAAGCCAAATAAGCTGTTGCAAACGTAGTTGGACAAGAAGCTGAACATGAGAGTTGGGACTACGTAAATGTAATCGACTTTCCATTATTTTCTTTGTTTACTATTATTGGGTACCTTAATGCTACTTTTGACTTATGTTCTTAATTCGTTCTTGACACCATACCGGATTTAATGGATATTCATGCTAGTCCCAGTCCTCTGCTTTTCCATTACTGTGTGCCACTCTAATAAGGGAACGAACCAGTGAACCATGGCATCAGGACGAAAGGTCAAACCAAAAAGCCATAGTACAGCCTCGCCATGACGCCGAGGGTCATAGACAGACGTAAGCCATTCCAACAGTGACGGCAGTCTGTTGGCACTGTCAGCACAACAGCACGACACATAAGCGCGATACTACGACCCTGAGGGGCAACGGTACGCCCCTTGAGCACAACGGAACTATCCTTCGGACCCTGATAGTGTGACCTTTGATCTCGGCCCCTCACAGCTCAGTTCACAGGTCACGCCGTCATGTCTACATCACCGTCATGGCTCAAGAAGGACTGAACACAGACTAAGTGTAAACGCACACGCGATTGCGACATTTTTATATTGTGCTGGATCTATTATTAAAACACTTTTTTTTCTGGTGGTATTATGTTGGTCGATACGTTGGGATGGTGATTCGTAGAGAGAAGTAGTGGTTGTGGTTTTTGACGATGATGATGGTTGTAGCGCGTGTGAGGTGGATGTGTTTTTATCAAATGGCATTATCTGGTCACTGTCGCTACTTAGCTCTTAACCGACCTCTCAGATGCAATACATCTCTATTTGTGGATCGCACTAAGTTTGATATATTCTTACCCTCTCTGGGGTCTCTGATAGTTTGATTCAAAGGGCAATCATCGGTTGAGTCGATTAGTCTTCTTCCCTCGAGGCCACCCTGATGAGCACCTCCAATCAATGCTGGGGTTGTAAAGGTCTCCTGTAAATATTGCGTCTCTAATTATAACTGGAGACTTCATTACTCCCTGTAAGGTATTATCGTTTTCCATACAGTTTCACGGGTCCGTATACTGCTGCGTAAATAATTTCACTTATCATATTTAATTACAGTAGATATGCAGTGTGTTGTATGGATTGATATGTGAGTCTTATGTTGATCTTGGTGATAGCCAAATTATCCTTAACATTGAGTTATAATTCATCCACTTCCTTGGGTTAATTGATCTGTACTAAGGGCTTCATATCCTGGTATCGCTAATTCCACTAATAACTGATTATTTATAGTATTCTTTCAGGGTATTGTTATTCCTGCGATATGAGGTGTTAAGACTCCCGGTACAGGTGGATTTTTTTTTCTTTAAATATCAAGGTTTTTTGTGTTAAAAGTTTGTGGTCAGACGTTATTGCTCCACTTAACCTAATTACTAAGGCAAGAGTGACCTCGCTTAACCTAACATAAAGATGACTTCCAGCATTATTAAGATCTGTTTCTAGTCAACATCTGATTATTATTTTTTGTTTGTTTGTTTATCTTGAATGTTTCTTAACCCTGTACGTTTGGAAACCATCTTTAGCAAATTTCTATCACCACTACAGCTATCCTTGAGATCTAAGTAATCAACCGCCTCGGATCTTCAAATACCCTCAGTTGCGGAGCAGATGCCAAGCATTACGAAGGAATGCAAAAGAATTCAAACAGCAGTAGACCACTGGGTCCCTTCGAGATTGTTTGTGATGGTGGAAGATAATCAGAAACTCGCAGATTAGTGTGGTGAAAGTTAGATGGCTTACAGATAACTCAAAGAGAATGTGAATGAGGAGGAGCAAATAACGTCAGTCGTGGACTTGAAGCGAGACATTTATAAAGTCTGTTCTTAAACGTATCTGAGGTACTGTTTTCAACCAGTCTAATTAGTAAATGATTACATATATGTTAACAATACCTATGAAAGATCTGCGTAGAACCACATATCCTACATCATAACTAGGAAGGCGTCCCATAACCACAACCTTCCTTTAGCTGTCCTGAAGCTTCGTTATGACCGCCCTACTGCCCAATACTTTCTTATGCGAGGGTAGTTAATGCGTGCGTGACACTGTTGCTTACTGTGAGATGGTAGTACGTAGTGTGTGGTGACAGGAGCTAGCGTGCGTTGGCGAGAGCAGTTATGTGAGGGTAGTAGTGTGTAATGGTGTAGTTAGCACCTGAAGGTGGTGCTAGGTATTCGGGAATACATCTAATGTGCCAAATATTCGGGACTATCTTCACAATGCCAAGTATTTGGGAAATATCTTCTGTATCGTGTCTGTGGTGCCTTGTATTTTTATTATATTGTTCTGAAAAGTAACTTCTGATCAAGGAATGAATTGAGCGAATTCTAATTCTTTCTTTTTTTCTTGTAAATCGGGTAATTGCTCGTGAACAAAGAGCTACGTTTGTGTAATACACACATTATTTACACTACACCGAAATAGAGTGTGAATCGTTACGCTTTACAAAGTGAAAAATCTGTTTCCAACGCCAAATTAAATGAACATATTCATGAATTCAAGATTGGAATAATTCCATTCACCGTTATCATTCATGGGACCTGATGTTTGTGTGCTTGTGTCTTTGTGTTTGCATTATTCTGTGTTTTTATTATTGTGTGATTACTTTTTGTTGTGTTATTAGGAGAGTTTTACACTTGTGTTCCCCCCTCTTAACGTTGTATATATATACCACGTCTCTATTCTTGTGCAAGCACACACACACACACACACACACACACACACAGACACACACACACACACACACACACACACACACAAACACACACACACCAGCTTAAGCCAGGAACGCATTTATAGATCTGCTCGGAAGGGAGACTGAACAGCTGGGTTGGCTGCGGGCCGACTGCAACGCCCAGGATACGTACTCGAGCGGGCCCATACTTGAATCATGGTTAGCGTCACTAACCATTACGCTACAGAAGCGTGTGTGTGTGTGTGTGTGTGATAATCTATTTGTACATTACATGGAAGAATTTTGCACTCGTAAGGTCCCGTCTCTTGTACATATAGCATCATTAAGAAGACTTCTGAATCTTTAAGTTGACGACGTACATTGTTCTCGCTTTGACCGTTCCAGCCATCCACCATCCTTACGCTAAACCAACATTTCTTTACATCCTTCTTAACCATCCTCTCTCTCTCAGCTTCTGATCATGGCCCCTGGAAACTCCTGACACTGCACCTCGCGAATTACTGTTGAACGTCAACATCATCCAGTTGATTAAGGAGCTTAGAGGCTGTCATTAGGTCACCCCTCACTCTTCTCTCCACCATAGTTGACAACGGTGCTGCCTTCAATCTTCCACAGTAGCTTAGCCATCTTGATTCCAGTATCATTTTGGTTGCTCAGATCTAAACCTTCTCAGTCATGTCTTTGTGTTTCTTTAAGTGAGGTGGCCAGACCTGAGAGGTATCTTCGATCAAATATAAATGTTATGAATAGCTAAGCAAACATTCCGGAATCCATATACTTAAATGCGAATTTAATATTTGCCAGGAAATGATTTAATTCCTTCACTGTTCTGTTGTGAAACCCTGACAACAGGTTAGGTTGAGTAGATGCATTGTTGACCCAGAGATCTCTCTAACACATCGAATCCTGTGGCTTATTTCCCGTCAGGTATCGTTCATACCGGGGTCTTCTTCCGCTGTGTCCCGTCCCCATTACTTTGCACTGAACCTTACAAACTTGCTTGGACGAAATCGTAATCATCCATACATCAAACCAGTTTTTAAGTCTGTCCAGATCGACTTTTCTGTGGTGTAGCGGTTTACCCTTCCTAACCATGACGTGGTTGATCTATCCGTGTGGGAGAAGAGAGCTAAGGGGTGACTTGATCGCAGCCCTCGACGTTTTAAAGCAGTTTAATAACGTCAGTGTTGATTACTTCATCGTACGATGTAGAGAGAGAGAGAGAGAGAGAGAGAGAGAGAGAGAGAGAGAGAGAGAGTTACCTGAGTGCAGAACAAGAAGCTGAGACAGTAGAATGGCAGAAAAGAAGAGGGATTTAAAAAGTATTGCCTCAGTAGAAAGAAGATGGAGGTTTAGAACAAAACTAAGTCCAACGTAATGGTCAACACTATTAGCATAGAGAGGTTTAAAAAGTTGGTTGATGGTAGGAAATGTTTAAGATTCGAGACCCCACGAGTGTATTATTCCTGACCCGTACAGCACATATAGGCAATTCCATGCTCACACCAGTGGATATAACATGAAATTTAGGAAAAAAACTTGTTATAAGAGATGTAAAGAGGTAGTTTTATAATGTAATATTGGTGGATGAATGGCATAAACTGAACGAGGATGTGGTAAATGCTAACAGAACACAGAACTTTAGAAGGTTATATGATAATGGAGAATATTCAAGAGATGGGCTTCCCCACGACTGTAAAACTCCCTCCCCGTACAGTACAAATAGGTCATTACCTACACCTAATTACGCACCTATACCCAGCAAGGAAAGCTAAAGGGGAACGTCCCCGTATGAACGTTAGGAAAAAAGAAAGGAAGAAAATCCCCGACTTAGGTCAAAGAAGCGTGTTGATTTAATCGATGGATTAAAGTGCTTTAATGGAAGGTTTACAGTGTTGATATATGGTAATTGTTTATCCCAGGAGAGACGTTAATGGCGCCCCCCCCCCCCACACACACCCGCCAACTGCCGCTTAAGTTCTCGCCTTTATCCCTTGAGCACGACTGTACAGCCTTGGAACACGACGGCACGATCCTTTGAGCACGACGGTACGACGCTTGAGCAAGACATCACGACCCCGTAGCACGACGGCACGACCTTTAAACTTTATGACTCTTAGACACGACAGTGCGACCTTTTGACCCTTTTCAAGCACGTATGGCCCTTAGGCGTGACTGTACGACCCTCAGGCACGACTGCACGACCTTAGAAAGGAGGAAGGGTACGACCGGCTTAGAGTATGAGCGTACGACCCTTTGACCACGACGGAAGCGTATCCCTGAGCACAACGGCGGGTATGACCCAAGGAGGACGACGCACAGATGTACGACCACTGAGCACGACGCTGTGACTCTTGTGAGCGAGATTACGACACCCGTTGGTGTGATGACCTGACCCTTGACCTGAGCCTTAAAAGGCAGGAGGTTAGTGACTCGTTTCCTGGCGCTACCTCGCTGATGCAGGGAGCAGCGATCGGGTGTGGGGAAGAATAAGGGAATATGTATATTATTTCTTTTTCTTTTCCTTCATGCATTTATGCTGTTTACTATGTATCTGGAATATTGTCACACTTTACTTTTAGATATTTCAAATGTTCAAACCATGGAAGATATGCTGGAACACCGAATTCAGAACTATGTCCAGGTTGCCTTTTCGGTCGACTCAGACTTGTGTGCTCGTATAACAAGCAAGCCGGAACTCTTAATGATATTTTGTGTCTCTGGAGGTACTGTCCATTACTGTTCGTCCTTCTCCGGCAGCCCTTCTTACTGTATAGATACCTGTCTTTATTTGCGTGAAAGATATTTTCAAACGACGCAGCATCTCTAGCCTTGAAGGTTTTCCTCTCCTAGACTCTTGGCTTGACTAGAACATGAAAAAGAGTGATGGTTACTACGATAATCTAGTATAACAGAGTATAATATATTAGTTACATGGTCTTACTTGGTTGTTATCTTCTTCATAACTAATTTTCGATAAAGAAGGATGGTTTTTTCAAAGGAAATGACGGAATGAACCAGACACCCAGCCGACACATTTCCGTATTTCCGTAAGTTTGCTTTCGTTCCAAGAGAGCCAAAAGCAAGCAAAGTTTACAAGGAAATGCCTGCAGGAGAACCTTTTTAAATACATTAAAGTTTGCCCCGTGGCTGTTGTGTGAGCAATATGTGGCATATTCACGGAGCTAGGGGGGGAGGGGCGGGCTTACGTAAAGCGATATGAAAATTTCAGAGGAAAAAATGTAAGGTCTTACCTGGAAGAGCAATGGATGGCGTGCGGCAGCTCCGTGCAAATGGCGCGTTATGACGTCTTCATAAACACATGGACAATGGAGCACCTGGGTTGAGCCCCTAGGGACCTGTTGCTCTCCTCCTCCTTTCCTTATCCTTTTCCCAGCGTTCTCTTCCTCGCCCCACTCCCAGGATCTTGCCCTCCAGGCTAACCACACCTCCCATATTCTTCCACCCTCCAAAAATATGCCTTTCCTTCCAAATCAATAAGCAAGAGAGATTTGCGGGGCTTTAAGAAAACCTCCAGCTAGCTAGCCACCGCTTCGTAAAACGATACCAGTTTCTTGCGGAATCTCAAGCTTCCAAACCCACCTCCCGCCTTCTGAGGGAGTGCCGCCCACCAACTGTCCGGACCAATCCACTCTGTTCGAGACATCCCTGATCAACCCATCCGAGTAACTGACTGTTAATCTTATTTCAAAGGGAATGATTTTTTTACCCTTATTTCAAAAGACTTCTTTGTTTCAAGCAACTAATTCCTATCCCATCCTAAATGGATGACTTTTTTTTTTTCAATCCTGTTTCAATTGACTGATTTGTTTTTATACCTTCTTTTAAGTGAATTTCATTTTTCTTAAACTTTTTTAAGCAACTGATCTATAACCCTATCCTAAGCGACTAATTTTTGCCCAACTTCAGGATACTGATGCTTAACCCTTTCTTTAGCTAATGAAGTTTTACACTATTCCAATCGAATTTTTTTTTTTCGCAATATATCATCCGTCCTTTATTCGCCTCTTTGACAGATGACAGTGGATGCTAGGGTACCCGTCAACCGTTCGTATTTCCAAAGCCTATTTACCGATGGTGACTCAAGCATGTGGGATCTCTGTATTATATTGAAAGATATTGTGGATGTTGTTGTCAAGGGACCGTGTGTTGGGAAATATCATGTCTCTGTTCCAAGAACGCACACACACACACACACACACACACACTTCAAAGCAACACCTGAGGCTTGAGTCTGATGCCTTCCTTTGTGTGTTACTGTGGGCAGCAGCTCTCCAGACACAAGGTCCAAACACCTGTCACAGATGCCTGGGAAAAGTATCCGTTACCAGCTCTCGCTACCAGCGTCTTCCCAGAACACATGTGCCTCTCACGTCCACCACAAGTAAGCAGGTCCTACGCCACACCTTTGTCCCAACACAAGACTCAGACACCTGTCACAGATTGGTCGGGAAAACATCTGTGACCAGGTTCTGCTATAAACGTATATCCAGAGCACATGTGTACCAGACATACAGTTTGCCTGAACAGTTGGTCAAGACACAAATCAAAGACCAGTTCCAAACACGTGGTCAAAACATCTCTAAGAAAGGCGAGAGACATCTGTAGTGGGAAGGATTCGAACACGTGTGATAGATGAGGAAGCACTACAAACATCATTGTCACCCCAGTCACAAGTGCGCGAGCCCCCTTGATCACGACGGTGCGACCCTTGAGCAAGACGGGATGAGCCTTGAGTATGATAGCTCAGCCCTTTGACCTGGCCCTTGAGCATCATACCCAAGGGTCGTACCGTCGAGTTCAAGGGCTTAATATATAACCCACAATAGTCCAAAACCTAAGA
>JAYMFT010141540.1:0-12814 GCA_038088735.1 Panulirus argus
ACACGCACACACACACACACACACACACACACACACACACACACACACACACACACACACACACACACACACACACGAGCTTAAGCCAGGAGCTTAGTGTGTGTGTGTGTGTGTGTGTGGAGCTGGGAAAATATTTATACTCATGATTGGTCAGTGTCGGTGTCATACATGAGTGGCTCGTGTGCGAGAGGCGAGGCTGCCAGGCGTCCTGCACATCGACTGAGTTCGCGAGAACTCGGAGGCAGAGCGAGTTCAACAGATTAGGGGGGCGGGGGAGGGCCCTCGATCATCCTACGATCCGTAAATCACGCACGAACGCCTTGACGACGCTCATCCTGCGACACGTAAAATCACACAGGTCCCTCCCTGGAGGGCGGGCGGGCGGGCGGGCTGGCGGGCGGTGGCGATCACCGCTGTGATCCCCAAGTCACACAGGCCCCTAGCGGGAGAGAGGGCGACGCCGCTCATCCTGTGATCCATATCAGCGGTCAGATCTCCCCACTCACGGATCCGCGCCAAAGTGGTGAATGCCGGGCCGGCCTGGGTGGGAGGAGGGCGCGATAGTGGTTCCTGCAAAGCCTCTTTGACGGATTAACCCACTCCTCTCATTTCTCCCCTCCTCCCCTCCTCTCCTCTCTCTCTCTCTCCCCCCTCCCCCACTCAGTTAGCCTACTGGGGAGGGGAGCTGGGGGGAGAGGGGAGGGTCGCGTAACAAAGACGTAATGCTTAATTAACGGCCCTGTTGACGGCTGTGTCCTCCAGGGGCACTCCTGACGGTGCTGGCGTGGGACAGTGGTGGTCACCAGCAGCATCATCCCTCCCCGCTCACACCTGCTGGGGTGTAGTGTGACCGCTGACACCTGCTGGGGTGTAGTGTGGCTGCTGACACCTGCTGGAGTGTAGTGTGACTGCTGACACCTGCTGGGGTGTAGTGTGGCTGCTGACACCTGCTGAGGTGTATTGTGACTGCTAACACCTGCTTGGGTGTACATTGACTGCTGACACCTGCTGGGGTGTACAGTGACTGCTGACACCTGCTGGGGTGTAGTGTGGATGCTGACACCTGCTGGGGTGTAGTGTGACTGCTGACACCTGCTGGGACCTCATCTCTCAAAAGCCAATGCGTTTCTGCTCAAAGGTCCTCTCTCCCTAAGCATAGGTGCTCAAAATATTACTCATGCAGTTATATTGTGGATGAGGTACCCATCCATCTCTTCCTTCAGGAAGCCCGTTGACGGGCCACCATCTGCCTACATTCCCTCCACCTAAACACGCAGAGGGAAGCACTGAAGAAAATGGAATGCTCTGGAGTCTTTACGCGCTCGGGAAAATTGGACACATTTGGTGCAGGTTCGGTCAAAAGGCTCGTGGTTCCCAAGCTGGGAGCGGGGACTGACCAATTCCTTTAATGTGTTTGGGTTTTACTCTTCCTCTTCTTCTTTTTTTTTTTCTAAACTTCATGCAAATCCAGGAGGAAGGACGCGGGATCCAGACTGACCCCCACCCACCTTTTTTTTGTCTCTTTTACACCCGTGGCTCAGTGAAAGGGTCCTGGGGTAGTGTGTGTGTGTGTGTGTAACGATGGGGATAGGAGATGGCCAGGTGGAATGAGAGAGACGCTACCATAGCAAAGCAGTAATTCCATACTTAATAGTGCCCCCTCCCTGGGGCATGACCCGTGTGACGATGGGGTCAAGACCAGGAGGCTGCCTGGCATTTCCCCTTTTACTTAACCTCCAGCCACACGCTCACGCCCGCGTCAGCTCCCGTAGGAGGAGCGGCAGGAGGAGGAGCCTGAGGTGGTCGGGGTGAGGTTGCGTTAGCATGTGTCCTACTGTGTGTCACGTCCGATCTCTCGATCAGGCCGACCTGACCGGTTCCATTTTGCTGGAACAGTTTCCTTCGGTTCGCGAAGATGAAACGCGGCAGAGACGTGCCCTTTGCCTAGTCAACGTCTAAAGAGAGAAGAGACATAGAGAGAGAGACAGACAGAGAGACAGAGACAGAGACCGAAGCAGATTATTACCGTCACTAGGACCATTGCAAAGGTCTCGCCGTGGCTTCTGGCAGCAGCTGGTGGTGGTTCCACCTGACCACCATAGAATTTGTCGTGTCACAACGCCAGCTGTTGGTGGGAAGTCTCCCCCCCACACACACACTACGGTCTAAGGAGACGACGTCTGGAAGGCACGTCGCTCTCCTTCGGGAATGTCACCCTATCCGCCCCCGGGGGGTCGGGGGGGTGTGGGATGTGGAGGGGGGGGGGTACACACGATTGACCGTCAGGAAGGATTTTATCAACACCTGAAGTGGATGAAATTAGCTGGAAATGAGCCAATAATCTTTTAAGGGAAGGTGCGAGAGGAGACTGAGGAGAGGGGGAGAGAGAGAGAGAGAGAGAGAGAGAAATGGAGTGAGTGTAGGTGAGTGACTGGAAAGGAAAAGATGGGACAGGAAGGAAGGAGAGAGAGAGGACTGGAATGGAAGGTAAAGGACCACAGAGGAAGAGAGATGGGACAGGAGGACTAGAAGGGGTAATATGGGAGGGGAATAGAAGATAGGGAACTGGGAAAGAAGAGAGAGAGAGAGGAGAGATGAGAACTGGAAAAGAAGAGAAGAAGTGGAAGGGAGAGAAGGTGCTGAACAGCCAGCCAGAGGAGAGGGAAATCGAGACTGGGATCATGACCATTAAACAGGAAAGTAATTATGCAAATGGACTGCCAAGTGTTGACGAGCAAAGTGTGAGCATGGAAGAGAGAGAGAGAGAGAGAGAGAGAGACTCTCTCTTCCAGGAACAACAGGGGGGGTCGGTCGGCCGGCCGTACCGCGACTTCCCAAAGTCTGAGGAACCTCTCGTCCGTGTGCCTGGAATTACTCAAGAGATCGAAAAGGCAAGTGGAGAATGCACCGTGAGAACACCAGAGGATTGGTGAGGGGGAGGCAGGACACACCCTTGGAGGAGAATGATACGTGGAGGGCATCGATGAAGAAGGACGTAGGAAGGTCCCTGGAAAGCGATTTGCTGCGTTCTTAAAGGGCGGTAGATAGTTAGTCAGAGGAGAGGCTGAGGCGTATATTTCGAGTTCTTTGATTTGAAAACGTAAACGTTTTTGAGTCTGTCAGGAATTCTAAGATTTTGTGTTGTTCCGTAATGGAAAAATATGAACGTTTTTCGTGCCTTCGTGAAAATTTAGAATCCTGACGTGTCTTTACAAGAAAAAAGTCAATGGTGGTGTGTCTTCGTGAGTATTTAAACGTTTGTGTGTCTTTCATGTTAAAATTTAAACGTTTGTGTGTCTTCTGTGCGAAAATTTAAACGTTTGCGTGTCTTCTACGTGAAAACGTAGACGGGTGACGCAAACGTAAACGTTGCTGTGTCTTCTGCGCAAAAGAAAAAACATGTAGACGACTTACGTCTTCTGCATAAACGTTTAAGCGACTGCTCGTCTTCTCCATTAAAAAAACCTGAAACGTTTATGTCTCCTGCACGGGAACATTTCAGCGTTTTAATGCCAGAAAACATAATAGACCACAAGCAACTGACTGGTCATTTGAGTAAAGGACAGATATATATATATTTTTTCCAGGAGTTACTATAAAACACGTTGACCTAATGATATCAGAGGAAGGTCGTTTTATAGCAAGGAATTTAGAAATTTACGATCGGGAAGGAAGGAAGGAAGGACCTGTTGGCTTAGACGAGATCCTCGAGCTTGGAATTACCAGCTGGGAAGGGATGGGATGGGATGGGACGGAATGGAAATTACCCTCCTCTTTTGCTCCTGGTAACGTGCGGTATGATTAAGCCGGTCTCAAAATTCAAATGTTTTTTAGAACTCTCTCTCTCTCTCTCTCTCCATATGGGAAAGATTTTGCCTCCTCCTCGAATCCGTCTACCCGTGGGCATCTCTGAGGACAGACCCCGACACCCCTGAAGAAGAAGAAGAGGAGGAGGAGGAGGAGGAGAAGGGAGCTGGCCTACGGAATGCAACCCTGGATATGGTTGTTGTCACAGCCGGGTCAGCGCGACAGGTTTCACAGGGATGTGTTCCCCGGATGGAGAAACAAAATATTGTAGTCTTCAGTGGCACCAAGTGCCCACCCGTCTCTAAACACGAGACACAGTGGGGTGATTTCCTTTCGCGATGGTATTCATCTCAAAGTATTTCTTAATGAACTCCTCGCTTCTCCTTTTGGCTTTCGTCTTGAGTATCTCTCTGTCTCCCTGTTCCCATTGTTTCACCGTGTTGTCTCCCATCCCTCGCCTTCTTCTCCTCTTCTCCATCCTCTCTTTCTCGTCTGTCTCACTTTTTTTTTTCTCGGGGAAGGGATAGGGCCGGGGGGGGGGGGGGGACGTAAAAGCCTGTAATACAGTAATTAGCTGCCTTGTCTGGGAGGCGAATGGAGCTGTTTGGGCATGTTTCCCCAGCCTAATTACCCCCGTTGAACCAGAAGCAAATAGGAAACCCGGCCGTAAGAAGATTGGCCAATTGCCCTTCCCCCCCCCCCCCCCAGAAGAGAGAGAGAGAGGGGGGGAGGGAGGGAGGGAGGGTGTGTGTGTGTGTGTGTGGCAGTTAGGATTAGAAATGAGGTGAAGTGGGGATAATAGTTCCGCTAACTCAGATAACGGCAGCAGGGCACATCTGCTTCGCCCGAGCGCTCTTTTTCCCTGCCGGGCTTGGGTTACACAGTGGAAGATTCGTTAAGATGATTTATTCCGCCAGTAAAAGGATCATGTGGTGGTGGATGTTAAGTGGCTTCCTGGGAGCGGCAGTAATCTAAGGCGATGGTATTAAAAGAATTCATTGCTAGGTTTTCGAAGAACTCCTCCGCTCATTTTACGGACTTTGTGACGAATGCGTGATACTCTAAGAGTACGTTTTGACGGAGGGGAAGCTGATTTTACTTAAGACCCGATGAAATGTTTTTCATGCACATGTGGGTTTCCGTGGTGTAACGGTTGGCGTTGCTGACCATGACGCGCAGTCACATGGGACGCCCGGAGTCGAGCAACGCATAGGTTCGTATCCTGGTTGCAACAAGCCTCTAAGGGAGGATGAACACCTAGGTTGGATGAAGACCGACGCAGGGGAGAGAAGGGCCCGTGCCTGGCTCATGGTCCGTAATTTTACCCGCTACACCACAGAGACCCGTGTGTGTGTGTGTGTGTGTGTGTGTTCCTAGATGGTAAAACTAGGAAAAATCAGGGAGCATGGTCATATAGGTTAACTATTTTAAAGCGATAACTAATCCTGTAACTCTATAACGTGCAATATAGTTCATTAGATAATAGGTGAATATGTCCATCTGTAGATTTATAAATACAGAAATTAAAAAAAGAAACATCAAAATGAGTAAATGTGTCACATAAGAACAGATTATGTAAGAGAACATGATCAATGTACATTTATATACTTTGTGAAAATATTTGGTCAGCAGCGTACACTCCCGTGAAGTGAACTGAAGGCGTGTTTTCCCCAAGAAGTGAATGGAAATCACACCAAAAATTGAGTCTTTCACGGGAAGCATATGATTGATGTTTCCACATCTACTACGAGTTTGGTGTCTTTTAGACGGGTGAACTGTCGATGCACCAAGCCTAGGTCGTCTCTACCCAATGTCATACATTTCACCTTGGATAACCTATTTTCTCTCGTACGTTAATTTCATCATCCTCCTTCTTTTATACGTTTTGTGAGCCCCTGACGATCAGTGAACTTGCGGAGCAAAAGAATTCCGACATTGGAGTTGAAGCAGCTACAACAAATAAGACGAGAAGTCTTAGACGTCGGCTGTGCAATCATATAATTGCGTTATTATTTTACCGGCATTGATGTCTCTCCGCTGTAATATAAACATTGCATCTCACCTGCAAGAATTTACTGGAGTGATTATAAGTAGCAAAATGTCATTGTTTTTCCTTCCAAGAATTGTTAGGCACTAGGATAGTTATCGTACATCTCTGTACCCTTAGGGTATAGGTGTTGTATTGGTGAGTTCACTCAGAAATCCATAATTAACTTTCTTATGTTATAAAGTGAAACTGAGTGATTCCAAGGTAAGAATCCTTTAAACAGTAATTTTTACATCGTATGAAAGTAGCCAGTTGGTTTTGAAAAGAGTCCGTCAGAGTCGAAATAAATGCATTAAAACAACCGTGTATTCCACGAATGTGAAGCCACCGGTTCAGAGCTTCAGACACGTTTCGAAACGTGTACAAAGGCCATGTGTGCTTACTCTTGTGTATGTGTGTGTGTGTGCGTGAGACCTTTAAAAAAAAACATCTTGCAGGAAAGCATATCTTGAAATGCGTGTGTCCGGAAGTCATGATCGAGAAGACTTTAGCGAATGAGGGATAAGATACTCTCAAATTTTGGTTGGGAAAAAGCGCCTCGAATAAGGTCAGTGGCATTTATTTCATGAGCAGCGTGATACTGTTGATCAGTTTCGCTTCCTCTCTTAAAGTTTCTAAGGATTGACCCTGAGGGAATAAATATCAATATGATAATGTGCGAGTAGTGTTGGTCATATATAAGTTCTCTCGTTTTATAAGGACCAGGAATGGCAGATCCTGTTGTTTACATTAAGATCAAACGGCAACGAGTTAACGTTGAGTTTTTAGCCATGACCTAAGTTAGTGGTGTTGCAAGATCCGGGGTAGCGAGCGTAGTAAACCTATCTGTTACCGCATTGCCATTAGTTACATAATCCGCTAGTGTTATCAGAGCCTGAGTGCTACTAAAACCTCTTTGTTATTGTGACTATACCGTGACTAGAACGATCTGAGATTTAGTGTTGCCGTTGCACATTAGTTGTAGAGATTACGTTTTTTCTTTTTTTTCCCCCAAACCTGAGTGTCAAAGGCCGCTTTTATTATTATCAGAATTCGTGTACCCACTTAACAGAACATCATCGGTTGATTTTGAGCAAAGTGAGTGCTGCCAAATCCTCCTCCAGAGCCAGTGTTGCCAGACTGTCAGTGTCACATGAACGGTGCTAAGATCATTTTGTTCTTTTCTGATAAAGTTTTAAGGGCTTTACGGTCGTATTTCTGAATTAGATTAGGTTAGGACATCTGGTTATGTTAGTTGACATGCATCCGGTCGTTTTACTTACTTTAGTCCTGTTTTCATTAGAACTGGATTACGTCAACAGTAACTACGGGTTGTTAGGTAGTCTGCAAGTTACTATTTAGTTGAGGTAAGAAATTTTAGACAAAGGAAAAAATATATTCATAATATTAGCCTGAAATGCTGTCGTATAGTATTGCACAGTGAATGTTTAGGCGGGTGTGACAAACCGCATTTTGAATTGTATGAAGGCTTGTGAATGTGTAGACACGTATGCATATACAGTATATGAAACGATGAAAGTATACATACCATGGAGTACTCGCCTGTGGGGCTTAGCTGTGGATGGCTCTTTCAGGCCAGATTTGATTTTTACCCAGTGTAAATGAATATGCAGGAGTTGAGCAGTAAGGAAGAGCGTAAAAGTGCACAAACTAAAATCATAGATGAAGGGCCGCTCTAGAGGCTTGTAAAGAGAGAAGGGGAAAAAATGGGAAACAGTACCCACGGCTTACGGCCGGTGAAAATTTAGGGAAACTGGTAAAATTTTTTGTGTGTAAGTACGAGTAGGATGTTTGTTGAGTCATTGCATTTTTATTTTTTTTATTAACATAGGCTGTTGACAGAGGCTTTTTTGGTGTGTTTTTTTAATGCATATGTTGAATGGTCTGCAAGAACCCCAGTGCCTCACCCTTGTAAAGAATTAACAACTCTCGGGTCCGGATGTATAATGACCTGACTCGAGCTGCTAACTGTATAGCCTAGTACGGTTTGCCAGCAGACTCCGATGGCTCTCATTTATCAGTTTTCTTTTTCTGAGGTTTATGGATACTAAATGGAGATTTATATGCCTGCAACTAAGCCATTGGTGGCCATATGAAGTCATAATTAGGTTCCAGTAGTGTGTTGACGTTTGATGGCACGACCGAATTTGTTTATGGGTTATGAGCGCTCGTGGTAAAAGTGTGGTATACATGTTGTTGGATTCCCATTGTGGTAGTGTAAATTCAGCTAAGCAGAGTAGCGAGATTTGTTACATCTATACTGATAATTTTATAGCCCTTACTCTTGATATATAACCGCGGGAAATTAAAGAAGGATTGCGTATCCGTGACAGCCAGCCGTGAGATGATGAAACGGCAGGCTATAAACGATGAGACTTGACTGACGTTAGCCTAGATCCGATACGGGGGATAATAAAGATGATGGCTGGAGGACATGAGCAGCCAGGCATAAGTAAGTGCCGCTATTTCTCGAGCCCAGCGTTACTGTTCCCAGCTCCTCCCGAGACATTGCGTTCGTTCCCTCCCTTGTGTCTTCCCGCCATCTCGAGTCATTGCATTAGGTACAGCGTCCCCCCCCCCTCCCCCCCCAGTTTCTTGTTAAGTGACTTGCATTAGTTAGAGTGCCCGGCCTAACAGTTACGCTCTGGATAGAAAGTTTTCGAAGTCTCATTTGGCCAGTAATAGAGAAGACTTTTTAGTAGTCAGACTTTTTTTTTTTTTTTTTATACTGAACACAGGCCGTTTACGTGTTAGGCTAAATGCAGTTTACTCTATATTAGTCTCTAGTCGAAAATCTCTGTTAGGAGGATTAATTACATAGCTTGCCATGATTTACGTGAGTTTAAAAAAGATCATTATCAGTCTCCCGACTTACATTTACAGGATGGGGCAGCCCAAGAGGAAGTGTAATCACTATCCGTTCACGTTAACGATGCCCGAGGCAGTTTAGAATAAAAAGAACAGCTTTTTACGGTTAATGGCACGAAAAATTTTCCCGCTGCTTATCTTTCAGTATTTTGCTATACATTTTGCTTAACGCCATGTATTATATATAATTTTAGGGTTGATAAAGTGGTTGTGGTGAAGTTTAGGTGGTGGCTCACGACCAGGACAAAACTGTTTTAACTTTAGATTACAGACGAAGGAAGGCTTGAGTTTGATTCCTTGGTCGCATCAGAAGACGGTATATAACTCGGTTGCAGTTTCATGTTGCAGAAACTGAGCTTCAATCTGCAATCCCTCGATTGTCTTGCGGCGTTTTTATTTTTTTTTTTTCATTTATTTACTCCATTGTTTTATTGGAAGGTGAAGATACAGTTATTGAAGTTTGGTCGAATTTTGGTTAAAGCGTCTGTCTTGCTGACTTCCCCTCCCACTTCCAGCTGTTTCAATTCTGTGGTTTCTTACATGTCCTGAAGCCGTTATCCTCCTCCGTTAATATGTCTGGGTAAAATCATTTACGTTTTTCTTTTTTTTTTTTTTGTTTCGAAGTTGATGGCTGCTCTCTCCCCCCCCCATCCCCTCTCCCCTCCTCACCCTCACCGATTCCCGCGCGAAACCCACAGCATATTCATTCGATTGCGGACCCCTCCACCCCCCTCCACCCCCCTCCACCCTCCCCTTCCCCTCCCCCTCCCCAGCACTCCGACATTTGAAAGTTAAGAGGAGGGGATCGGAGTGTGTTGGCCATGCTGGCAGAGGATACAAATCCGTCAGGGGGTTGACTCGCCAACGCCGCTCTGGGCTACACTACATCGCCGTCGACGTTCGTTGATTCTTCTTCTCGTCTTTTTCTTAGAATTTTTTCTTGTTATGTCTCGTGATCAGATATACTGGATCTTGGTGAAGTTATGTATGATTTGTTTGATCCGGTTTAGTCTTCTGCTGAGAAGCTCTTGGTCTCGAGAGATTTGTCTCGGATCGCTTCGTTCAGATTGACAGTTTTATTGGTGGACCGCTTTTGTTTTGATGGGAGTGCCCCTCTTAGTACAGCTGCAGTTTTATGTACGGGCACGTTTTTCGCAACTGTCTCACCCACCGAGCGTTACAGTTTAAGAAATGTCTATAATTGTTTAAATTTTTAGTCTATTCGTTTCGTAAGGTCTATGGGATATTAGGATATAAGTCGAGTATTCCTGTAACTTTGTGAATGCTCCCATTTGATGGCATGAGCATTGCATTCTGTTATGATGGGGCCGTTCTTTTATTTTTTTTGCGGCCATTATTTCTCGTTTCTTCTTTCTTTCTTCCCCCCCCCCCCGTGTGATCCGGACTGAACGGGTCGTTGCGTCGTGCTCAAGGATCGTCCCGTCATGGTGGAGAGGTTTAACGTTGTCGTGCACCGACCCCCCACGACCTGCTGATGATGTGTCTTAGATTCCTTAGAGCAGACGGATACCCAAGAGTTACACTGTAGAAATCGTAAGCTTTCCCTAGTAATTTTTTTTGTTGTTGTTGTTGTTGCATCGCCAAGGATTTGTTTCTGATCTGGAGCGAGGTCGCGGCGATTGAGGGGAGAGAGAGAGAGGGAGAGGGAGAGAGAGAGAGAGGCGGGAGAGGCCTTTTGAAGAAACAAGACAGCTGCAATGCGGGCCACACGTGTTCCTCGAGAAGCATGTGTCTCCAGGCCACATCATCGCCTTTGCAGGAGAGAGAGAGAGAGAGAGATCTTTCATCCCGTCGTGTGTAAAGAGGGGAAGTCGTCTCCGAGGGGGGCTTCATAAAGCTGATGATCATTTTTCTGGGGAAGTTAGTTGGTCAGTGATGACGCCAGGAGAGAAAAAAGTCATATTCGAACGTAAGCAAGTTTAGTTTAAAGGCTCACAGCAGTGATTCAGTCTTCGACATCGGAACACAAGTCGGCTAGCTAACTTAACCCCCTTGGGTATGACGGGCTGACTTTTTAAGCTGACCTTTTAAGGGCCGGGGTGAAAGGTCACACCTTTTATAAGGGTCGTACCGTTATGCCCGAAGGGCGAAGAGGCGTTTCACTCGCAGAGTGAGAGAGAGATAGAGTGAGAGAATTGCCTCTAGACGGCAAAGTAGTACTACTGATTGATCGATATCGTAAGCACCTTTACGTCCATGGAACACTGCTAGTTTTTTTTAAAGCTTGTCTGCACCAGTGGACGTTTCGTTGAGCGTGCTGCATGGGGTTATGGCTACCAACACTTCACATAATGTGTCCCCTTAATTTTTTGTTACCGTAAATGATATTATTATTATTAGCCCCAAACTCGAGCCAGGGTTCGATATGAATCAGTTTCTCGGGAATTATATAAGAGTGCGATGCTACGACCCTTGCTTGAGTACGACAGTCCAAGACGTAGGGAGAACCGCGTTAGTCAAGAGGCTGAATGAAGCCATCCACTGAGGATGAACCCCACTCTGGGTAACTCGAAATGTACTCCTGTCTGGGAAGGTTGGATACACGTTCTTCCTCCCCTCCACAAATACTCCTGATTTAACTGAGAATCTCTCTCTCTCTCTCTCTCTCTCTCTCTCTCTCTCTCTCTCTCTCTCTCTCTCCGGCAAAGGTAGCTCGCCTGACCTCATATATAGTGTACGTTAATTATTATCGTACCTCAGCCTCTAGTGGCTATCATCATCCGGTACAGGTACTACTCAGCCGCCTCCTACTCTCCTAGATGGCAGTACTCAACAGCTGTACCTGTTTAAGGCGGATATTTGTACCCGTTTAAGGTAAATATTCGTACCTGTTTAAGGTAGATTTTCATACCCGTTTCAGGTGGATATTCGTACCCGTTTAAGGTAGGTATCTGTACTTGTTTAAGGTAGATATCTTTACCTGTTTAAGGTGGATATTCGTACCCGTTTAAGTTAGATATTCGTACCTGTTTAAGGTAGATATTCGTACCCGTTTAAGTTAGATATTCGTACCTGTTTAAGGTAGATATTCGTACCAATTTAGATGCATGCCTGACCGAGGCCGAGCTTCTGTTTTCACCCTATCCTGAATAGCCTTGTTCCCACCCTAAATGCCGTGGCCGTGTTCACCCTACTCTTCATAAGTGATTATTCTCACCCTGTCATGAGTGATTATTACTCTCTCACCCTCGTCTCTGACGACTTATTATGCTCCACACTAAAGAAAAAGAGGAGATAAATTCTTTGTCTCTGGCGGATGTTTCAACCCCCGTGTAAATGATTTTCACCGTCATCTAGATAGTTAATTTACACCCTAGCACGGGGGGAAAGGGAGCAAGGGAGCGGATGGAATTCATTAGGGCTCGCGAGAGTTTTTTTTTTTTTTTCCCTCCCTCGCCCTATGTAAATGTAATAGTCCTGGTAATTGCGTCCTCTCTGAAGAAGAAGATCAGTACAAGGATTAATCCACACCTCTGTGCGGAATAAACTTAATTTGCGTTGGGTGGGGGTGGGTTCCTATGAATTTGTTCGCCTCCGATCCCTTCAGTGACGTTTTCCGTTGAGTGGTGCTATGAATTTATTCTCATTCTCCTTCCCTGACGTTCTCCCTCCTTTGTTACCACAGTGGCGTTCTCCTTATGCGGTCTTGTGAGTGTTCATTCCTTTCCTTCGGCGACATTCTGATCCCCGTACGATCTAGTATAGTAAAAGGATATCTAAAACCACAACATTCATTAATGTTATTGCACGCGTTCCGTGGTGGATCATTTGTGTCCCCTCTGTATACCAAGTACGGTGCTTAGTTCGTAAAAAGTACGTTAAGACAAGAGACGTTTTTCTCTATTCGTAATTGCCTACGTGTAGGATTTCAGTTTTGCCCCCCATGGGGACCCCCGTTTCTTGTACTTTCTTTAACGTCAAAGATTTTTTTACGTCTTTCTAATTTGCGGGCATTCACGGTGGTCTCCTTGCATTGCACTGACCTTACGCTAAACCAGTATTCCTCTTGCACCCTTCTTCGCCAGCTCTCTCTCTCTCTCTCTCTCTCTCTCTCTCTCTCTCTCTCTCTCT
>JAYMFT010141551.1:0-12813 GCA_038088735.1 Panulirus argus
CTCCCCTTTTAGTCGCCTTTTACGACACGCAGGGAATACGTGGGAAGTATTCTTTCTCCCCTGTCCCCAGGGATAAACTCTCACTAATAGAGGCATAAAAAAATCTCACTAATTGAGGCATGAAAACAGACTAAAGACCATTTCAGCAAATATACAAATGGGTTACATTCAAAAGTAAATCATAAAAAAATAAGAGATGTAAAGTAATAACTACAGAATTGAAAAATAACCCTCTATGAAAAAATAAGCGGTTTCAAAATGTGTAGCAGAGTACCACATGGTGCTTTGATATGAATATGGTGAAACATATGAATGACAAATATGTGGCAACAGGAACTATTCCTCTCCATCATGGCAGTGCTTCCATGGGTGACTGACACCAACCAATCTCCTACCCTAGTTTAGTTGAAACCTGTGTCAAATATTAGTATACCATCAATAACTTATCTTTTATTATCAAGTTTTTATACATTAAAAGTTTAAAAACAGAAGACTGAAAATTATACATGCAGTTACCGATGCTAAAGTAAGAGCCACGCTAAAAAAACAGACCTACATAATTTCAAAATTGGGTAAGTTGCAAAAATTTGAATTTCCCTACTATGGCTGTAATTGTTTAAACCCTACACTATATATTTTGTTTTCAAGGTCATTACCCTAAAAATGTCATTTGGCCATCAAAATATATAATTATAAAAACCTTTTTGATAACTTTTACAACATGAAACAGGTCATAAAGTTTTCTTATCTGGCATTACAATTTGTTGAAATCAGCAATTAATAGTGAAAATTATGATGTTAATAAAAAAAATGGAAAATACACAGAAATGCATCTACAGTAGATTAAAATAATTGACACAACTGATATAAATAAGGCTATAAGTAATCCAGAAGCTTAACCCATTCTTAAAAAAAATAACATAAGACTTCAGAATACACCATATTCTGAATATATACCACTTAAAGTTTTAGAAAAATTATTTACATAATATTGTTGTAATTTGGATTCATCATATAAATCAACAAGAGCTGTATATTCATGCAAGTTTTATTACTACAAAGATGAAATATCTACCGTAAGAAATTGCACTTTGTTTATTGTGCAATCCTCCAAGTAGCTCCCCTGCAAGGGGCAACCATGGTAATTGTGTCATTCTCGCTAATGTCCCCAGATGGCAAGACATCCAATATCTGGAGACCATTTCAAGCTCTGGGGAGTTTCATAAAACAAAAAAAGTTGGACATTTTTTGGGGGAGCTATAGAGAAGAGTCAATTACTATGGACAGTGATCATGTGTAATAATTACTTTGAGTAATTCAAATATTTTCTCTTTCCTTCTTTCTTTTTTCACTCAGCAAAAGGGATTGGTATTATTCGTCAAGCAAAACATGTATCGAGCACCATATGCTAGTCCTGCCATTTTGGTAAAATCTCATAAGCATGTAATTGTAGGTAATTTCTCTCTCTTTCTTTCATAATAAAACCGGAATATACTTATGCAAAAGTATAATTGGCAATCACATGGTGCTATCTGCATCTCTTTACCTTGCTGTCTCGCCTGTCGTGGCTATTGTTGACAAGATTATGCTAACTGCTGGTTCCTCTGACACCTCATAGTTGGATGATATGATGACGGTGAAATCTTTGGATGTGTTCTATTATGTTTTTACTTATTTTCTCTAGTCATAGAAGATATTTTTTTTCAATTCTGAAAATTCCTAAAATCTTATTTTTCATGATGATGGCATATTAAATGAACATTCTACATAGGTTTAAAAATTCAATCACCTTTAGTGAGTAAGGAAACTGCTGGTTTCTTCAAATGCTTGCTGGAAAATTAAGAACATATGGCATACACAAGTCCCTTGGGGACTTTTGTATGTAGTTTGTTGATCTTAAAAATATCAATCATACTTCCTAACTGCAAAATGAATCTACACTAAAAAATTATATAATATAAAAAAATCAAGGATATAAACAAAAATAAAATGTCATCATACTGTAAGACTTTAAATGCCAAAATAATGAAAGGAAAACATACCATATCCTATCACACTATACTTTGCTATACACAGAAATTAGTGAACATCTACAGCATAAAACAACTCCAGCTACATCTGTCCTTCCACAGCTTAAAAGCCTTTTGCATACTGTATAGAAATCTGCAACTAACAATAATACATAAAAAAAAAAAAGATTCCATTAATCCTATAAACTTCTTGATGTTGGGGTAGTGAATGTGGTTTATACAAAAGTAAGAGGTGGGGAAGAGATTTAAACTAGGAGAATTACCGGTCACAGCATTGTAGCATTATATGAACTTAGTTATCTAATACAGTTGACCATCTTTAAAATATAACACATTCTCTCACTGTGGTAAATTTTTTGCCCATCTAACACAGAAAAGAATCCTTCATCATAACTATAACACATATTTTCATTGTCCTTTTCAATCCTGTGCATCCAGCACAACTCTTGAGACAATGCCTATGAATGAGGCATAGGTAAAATTGTAAGATCCTCAGCCTTTATAATAATAAAGTAATGGCCATGAAGCCAAGTGTGAGTAATTCAATGTTACTTAATCAGACAGAATCCTCTAAAACCTACATTATGGTCTGGGTAAGTGAAGTTGTGTGAAGTCCATATTCATGTGCATGCCCAGCCCCGACTTTGCATGAGCACAACAATTCATTTATTTCCTTAGGGATAGCTGTTCAAACTCTGCCAGTGATGGGTTCATAAAAGCTATTAGAATGAAGTCAACAAGAAAGATAGAGATAAAACTATACAATTAAAGAAAATAGCAATGTGTTCTTTCATCAGATGTTCAGAAAATATTTCATTCATGATACCCACCTCATCATTAGCAATGGCCTCATAAAATCTGTCAGAGTCTAAGTGGAGGTAGATGTCCACTAGCTGCTCCAAAAGCTTTCGGGGCTCCCATCCATACTTGTCTGCCTGTCTAACTTTCAAGTTGCCACCTTTTATAAAAATAAAACAATATTTTGTTATTCACTATTCTATGAAGTTTAGTTAGTTTAACATATGAACTGTATCTAGTAAAAATTGATGCTATATCTAAAGCATGTAACCTTTGTAAATGAGTGACAAATGTAAGAGACTAGTAAATAAGAGAAGAAAATCTAAAAGGAGAGAGATTCAGTGTGGTCAGTTAAGATTTATGAACAGACATTAAGAATAAAGCTTAGGATCTTTTTGAAAGAGGGCAATATAGAAGGTATATCAGGCATGGGAACATATAGGTATGTTACTGCATGCATAAAGATGCAACAGATGAAAAAGAGAATGCCAAAAGGAAAAATATCATTGAAAATCGGTGGGTGTTGGTCACAGAAATCAAAACAACTCAAAAGACTCTAATAACACACTTACCTGATGAGTTTCTTGCATTACGAAAAAATTAAAAAACAAGGCATAAGTTGTACAGGTTAACTATGGAATAATCTATGGAGCTTGGCTATGGATAATAGTCTCTGATTTCAATGCAATACCAGTGTTGCTAAAGACTGGATGTGAGCAAATAAAGTTGTTCATCTGTCTCTATCAATACCTCACTATGATGAGGGAGGCACTTTTACATAAAAAGAAAACAAAGATGATGCTGATCTTAAGTCATTTACAGCGATATTTCTCATAGACCAAGAAGAGTGTTGCATTGCAAAACTAGGCTCAAAACATACAATCAATGCAAAACAGTAGCAACTATTTCATCTAAAGAAAAAGCTGCATCACTAAGGGGAAACACAAAAAGATCATGCAAAAAGTAAAGAAAATAACTGGTGTGACTACTAATCATAGAAAAATCCTTATTTTGAACTACATGCTTTAACTTCATACAAATTTTACAATTAAAGTTTGATCTCCAGGTACAAGCATATACACAGTATTATAAAAGAAAAATTCTACTTTGTGATGAAATGTAAGTTTTGAAGGAAGAAAGCTGTTTTCTCCAAGGCAGTATAAGATGAACCTTACGAGAATCTCTAGGATCCTTGTGGGGGTTAGAAACCTTTAACCCTTTGCTTTCTGAGAAAGTAATTCCTCTCATCTCCTTACTAACCATCAAACTGGTGTTGGCAGTATGCTGGCTTAGCTCGTCTTTGCAACAACCAATCGCCCAACTGGTTGTCAGGTTGATACTGACCTGCCTCATAATTCATGGAGCACTGTTGTTAACCAAGTGGTAGGCACCATTGGTTAAGAGAAATTTTTTTCAGTAGGAAAAGGAAGGTAGGGTGGATAACAACAACTTGGAAAAATCTGTAGCAAGACACCACCCAGCCAGAAACAGTTTTTCATTTTTCTAAATTTACATTTCTCATCTCCACAAATTCTCTCAAAACTAACTGGGCATAAGCAATGATGATATCTAATTGCAGTATTCAAAGAGGAAATCAAAATGGGGTTATTTCTAAATCCACTCATTTAATTTTTGTCAAAAATCTAGAGACTGAATTTATTTTAACCCAAGACATATAAACAAAAATGAGCAAGTTCTTATGTCTGCATACTGTGTGCAATACCTCTTCTCTCAGCACCAAGGGCTAATAAGAAAAGAAGTTTTCTTAAGAAGACATTGAAGCTCCACAACACCAGAAAAATCCTCTGACCATAATATGTCTGTGACATTTGACAACTTTTATTTATGCTGCAGCAGGGAGGTAATTAATTTCCTCAAAAGGAAAGATTGGGGAAGCTTATCCCAAGAATGTCTACAAGTGGTTTATATCAAAACTCACAGAAATGTTTCTAGTATGGAATTCTTGTAGGATGCAATAGTATTACTAGATATGATTTATAATTAAAAAGGCTGAAAAAGAACCTAGATATGTAACCTCAACTAAAAACTACCTAAAAGAGGATATCTTTTATTAAAATTCGTTCACCAGAAAAGGCAAGTCTTTTCTTCATATCTAACAGCTTCTACCTTAGCGAGATGGCATTAGGAACAAATGAACAGATTCATTTGCAAAGATCTCTTATTATATGTACAATGTATTAAAACTAGCACCTACCATCCACAGCCAAGCCCCACAAGCTATTCTTTGCTTACCTTGAGTGGTTCATATGCCCTGGCTTAGTCCACTGGCAGCACATTACCTCCTCCATAATAATAATAAATATGATAATACTTTATTGTTTATGCAAATAATTCTATCACAATCATGTCTCTCTTCCTTCTGAATGTTATAGCCCTGACAACCCAGTCTCCTTCAATTCATCCTTCCATCTCCTAAGCCTCTTCCCCTCTCTACTTCTGACATACAGATCCTCTTAGTCTTTCTTCATTCATTCTCTCCAAACTATTTCAGCAGACCCAGGTAAGCTCTCTCAATCATCCTGTGCTTACTACCACACTTCTCTCTTATTTCTACCATTTATAGCAGAATCATCAGTTTCCTACTCAAGTGAGATGGCCACATATACATATACTTCAGAAGATCCCAAAACAATAAGATCTAAATAAGTATACAGGAAAAGAAATTAAATGCAAGTTCAAATTGATAGTAGATGTAGATTATTATACATGAGAGGGAAGAAAGGGGGATAATCTATCTATCTATCTATATTTCTGATGTCTGTTCCAATTGGAACTCCCTCAAAGGGGTGGCCACAGCAACAGAGTCTCCATAACTAAAGTGGTTGAATGATAAAGAGAGTTCAAAATAAACACTGTATGAGTAGTGGACTTATTATAGATAGGTGGGTGGTTGATGAGAAAGCTAAGTGAAGGGAGGGGGGGGGATGTCAAACTGTAAGTGAGGTTAAAAAATAATACAAAGTAGAAGTATGATCATTCACAAGCAGTAGGATGTAACTGTATAACTTATTTTAATGAGCACCGAAGAAAAAATCTTAGGAAAGCAGCTCTGATAAATTCAAGCAGATATGATTGACTGTGTTCAAAGAACATGTCAAAACAGTGAATATGCTGTAAAGCAGAAAAAGGAAAAAAGAAAGAATTTTTTCTCTTAGGCTCATGTCTATTCTTGATGCTACCTCACTAATAACGATAATGGTGAACAAGTATGGAAAAAGAAATTACTAACTATGAGATAACATGGAACTAGGAACTGTCTTACTGACGGTAAGCATGTACACAGAATGGAAATGGAAAGAATACATCAAAAAATATAAGAACAATTTGATCAAAAGTAAGTGCAAAGAGATCAAAGGCAAGTCTTAACAACACAGATTAAGAAGCTGTATGAGCAAAATGGTAGCAAATACAGACATAAATATGAAGTACTATGACTGATATTTGCATCAGATTTTACAAAAGTTCCCTGAAACGATAAGGAGCGATATAACTGTTGACTAATTTCAGCAAGACTCACACTTTTGTCCACAGAGCTGGGAAAGATTAAAGTTGAGCATGGCTGCTAGTCTGGCACAGAGTTCTGGTCGCAAGAATGGAGCAGGCACTTCTTTTGTCAGGTAATGCATCATGTCAACAGTCTCTCTTGCTAAAGTTAGATATGACCTTTAGAGATGGAAAAAATGGGCATTATCTTTTACGTCATGATAAAAATAACAAGCAATCAGGCTCAGCTCATCATGACAAAACACTGTTATAATTATTTAAGTTTGCCAATTAAATGTATCATATGTACTATCATAAAATACATAAGAGGAAAAAATTCAGCACAGCAAAGAAAAATATTCAAATTTCATCCACCTATAGAAAGAGCACTAAATCATCTGTCTCTCTACATCAAGTAAGCCTTCATCAAAAATTCAAAATATGGAGTTAAGAGATTTTTTCAAGTATTCGAACTATATTGTCTCTCCACATACCAATCTATGAAACTTTCCACTTAGGAAATCAGAATCTAATCTAAAAAAGTGAAATAAGATTATCAAAGATATCCACTATAAAGTGGGTTCAATTAAATTTCCTCTATATTACTTCTACTAACCTTTTGATAAACTATATCAAAATTTTCTAAAATTTTTATGAAGCTTTTTCCAACCTAAAATTCCCAATGTCTGCACCGTATAAGTAACCAATCAATATCTATCAACTTACCTAATATATATGTCATCACTAAGAGTGGATCAAGTGCATAGTTGCAAGCATCATTTGTGGGAGTTCATTCTGCGGAACTTGAGTTCCCAAACTCAACTCTATAGACTAGCATAAGGGAAAGAACTCCATGCACTTAATGAAGTATACAGAGCTAAAAGAGTCAGGAGAAGGACAACATAGACAGTACCAGAATAAAGAGATCTGAATTACATGGAAAGATAAAAGGCTTAAATTTGCCCATCACAAAAGAAAGAGTATGGGTCCACAACATGATTTTAAGCTAAAGCTTGCTGGAAAAGATATAAAGAGGTACCTTTATAGTATGGGAATAATCAATGTGTGAAATAAAATGAATGATGAAAGAGTGAATGCCGACAGCATACATAAATTTAAAAAGTTGAAAATGGTGAAGAAAGTCCAAGTGAGGGGACCTGGAGTGCAGACTCCCTTCCCATACAAAAGCAAATACAAATAAATAATTAGTATGTCTTAACAATATCCTCAGACAGAAAAATTATAAATATATGAACAGATATGCATATTACATAATACTAAGGAAAATTATTTTTGACAAGTAAATACTTCTCATAATCTTAAAAAACAGTAAATAACTAGTAATCTTCATGGAACATCTGCATACATCTAGAAATGGAATACAGTATTTCACTTTTTGCATAAGGCACATCTTCACTTTATATGTCTGAATACGGTCTTTTATTATCATGGGTATCTAGTTCCTTTGGCTGTTCTGGGAATGAAGACAAAAGAATGTGTTCAGACACATATGTAAAACAATATGCCCTTTGGCCAATGAAGGATAACAACATGAACACTGAATTCTAACCTGCATTGTCTCTCATCTGTAGCCAGTGTTCTCTGCCGGCTTTGTTGTTGCTCTCGTGACTGCTGGGCCCAGGTTCCCCGTTCCATCTCTTCTTGTACTTCATGAATTCGCTGTTAATCATGCAACATGGATATTCATAAAATTGTTTACGTTTTGTTATACATCAGGACATCTAAATATTTAAGCATATCCTAACAGTAACAAAAATATGAACAATTAAGTTTAATGCTGTCACTTTTTTCAACATTTTAAGTATTGCTAATATTCACCTAGCTGGGAAAGACAAGTTTTTCAACCAAGACTGAAACATCTAAACCTTTCTGTCTTCATTAGTCACTGAAAAATCAATGATATCAAATTTCAAAACTGCCTGTACACTCATTCTTACCCATTATGAAGTGAGTTTCAGAGAGTGACCAACTAAATTACAGCTCACTAAGTGCAGATGAAAACACTCAATCCACATTATGACATGAAACCATTCACAGAAGCCAAACAATGTGATACAGGAAAAAGATATAAATCTAATGAGTTAAGATAAAGAGTTAAGAATTGACATACCTTTAGGGCATCAAGAGATTCATCTAACAAGAAGGTTGTATCATTCATCAAGAGGTTGACAAACTTCACAAATTCTTTTCCTGTGCTAAAATACAAATAAGATTCATTAAAAAATAATCTTTAATAATCACTGTAACTACAAAGAGAATCTATTCTCTATCCACACATCAATGTCATATATAGCAAATTATACATTTGTTTCATACTTGACTGCCATTTCCTGCATTAGTGAGGTAATGCCAGGAAACAGATAAAGAAATACACATCCATTCATATACACAGAAAACAGCATCGCCAACTCCTGTGTCAACAAGGTAGCACCAGAAAACATACAAAAAAAAGGCCACATCCACTCACACTCATTCTCTAGCTGTCATGTGTAATGCACTGAAACCACAACTCCCTATCCACATCCAGGCCCCATTGACCTTTCCATGATTTACCCAGAACATTTCACAAGCCTTAGTTCAGTCCACTGACAGCATGTCAACCCCAGTATATATTATATATATACTCCCATCTAGCTTTACTTTTCCAAAAGAAGGAACAGAGAAAGGGGCCAAGTTAGGAATTTTCCCTCCAAGGCTCAGTCATCTGTGCTTCATGCTACCTCACTAACGTTAAAGATGGCAAATATGTAAGCATTTTTTCTTTTTTTCATACATGCTCGCCATTTCCCACATGAGCGAGGTAGCATCATAAATATAACAGCCTATGAAGGAAAAATCTTCACTTGGTTCCTTGCTTTGCTCTTTCTTTTGGAAAGTAATACAGGAAGGGAAGATTTCCAGCCACCTGCTCCCAACTCTCTAAGTTGCCTTCCAGGAATCCCTCAGGGGGTGGCCACAGAAAAAGAGTCTGCTTCATAGCAACAAATTAGTTCATTAAAACCTGTTAAAATCAAATTTCATCACAATTTTGCATACTTTTAAAATAAAACACCCTCTCTCTCATACACACAGCTTTACCTTGATTTACATGCACTCTATTTACTGTAAGCTTTTTGACTTAATACCATAAGGAATCCCTGAAAGAAAAAATAAATAGCCTGCATTTAAACAATCTAACAGTAATACAACTGAGCATCTGATCCAGTTTACACAAGGGTTATTCTACAAAGATAAGGCAATGGAAACCATTAGGTTTCAAGAAAGATTTGTCTACTTACTTGGACTCGGTGATGACAGCTTGTCGATGCCGCCTATCATCCCAAAAGCTCTTGAATATAACACTAATATGGTAACGTATTGTAAATTTATCAAAGAATTCACTGCTTGCTCCTGTTGACTCCACCACTGTTTTGGGTTAATAAACACATTAACATACCAGCCATACTACATCTACAAGTAACATTATAAAAGCACCTTACAAACAAAGGGTGAATGTTTGTAGCCAAGTAATATACAGATTTGAAGGATGAAAAAAAAATGTCCTGATTTCTAAAAGACCTTCTATTTAGTTAATGATGTTCCTTTAAGGTGAACTGGTGCAGTAATCATGCGCTGAATACATGGATACTTGTATCCAATGGTATATGTATGTATAACTCTTGAAAAAAGCTACATAAAAGATAGTTACTGAGCTTGAAGCCTTTTCTACAAATAAGGCTTTAAAGAAGCTCAAGGATTCTATTTTTCACAGACCACTTGCCAGTTGCATGTCTCTTCAATAATTGTGCCACTAACCACAAGCAGATGGAAGAAAGAATACACAAGAAAGAGCTGATAATAATGAAGAATAAACAGACTCAACTTGCATTCCTAACTGAAGAAAAGAAATTATCAGTAAGAAGTAAAAAGATGTATTTTGGTTGAAAGTAATGATTACCAAGAAATATGCCAAATATGGAGACTTACTTGTGTAGAACTTCATCAGAGCAACAGGGAGATGTCCAGCTAATGGATGATGAAGAACACGCTGGTGTAAAGAGTCTGCATGCTGCTGCACTGATGGTGTCAACATGAACAACATCTATGAAGTAAAGGATCCATCTCGTGTTATTACTTTATGCAAGCATGCATGTATCTATCTACCTATGTCTCTGACGCCTATACACAAAACCTTTATTACAACGCAAGAAAACCATTTCCACATAAAGACTTTTACTACCTAAAATAGTGAAACCCCAATTCAACAGACTTCAATTTATTGGAATGTAGCTTAAAACAAATACTTTGGAAAACATTAAAGTAAGATTAGGATCTAACTAAAAACTCCTTGAAAGTTCATAAATTGCAAATATTGTCCAGTAAGTCAAAAACACATCAGACTAAGTCTGAGATGTGACATAATATTCCATCAATTACTGAAGTCCGTCTGGAACACTTGGCATCAAGAGAACATGTGACAACTTGATGTGCATCACCTTGGTCCACTCATTCTTTATCTTTTAACAAATAACATTCTTCCTGGACACATACACAGTTTTAAATTGATTTACAACTGTTCAATCGTGCATTACTATTTTATGTACCTTGAAACTATAAAGATAATTTGAAAATAAATTTCAATATGATATAAAACGTAATCTGGTCACTGCTTGTCCATATGAGATTAAAGCATTCTTGGTCAATATACAGACAAACTTGATGCCCACGATCTCATGCTAATGCAGTGTTTTTTGGGGTAAAAAGGCCTGTCTTTTTGTACTGCATCATGGTAAAAAAGGGTTAACACTGAAGCAACCTAAAAGGTCCAAGAAACACCTAAGCAAAGCATTAGTCAGAAACATTAGGTAGAAGTAGTATGAAGGAACATTAGGCAGGAGCATTAGGTGGAAGCAGTCAGTAGGTATGTTAGGTAGGAACCTCTGCAAATAACTATGCTAGAGTTACCCTGTGCCAGTGTCCTGTTATGGGTGAGGCACTAAATGCTAAGAAGCAGCACTGGAGTTCAACAGTTATGGAGACTCTATTGTCATAGCCACCCCTTTGAAGGAGTTCCAGGTGGGTACAAGAATCAAAGATATAGATTGATAAACACATAAGCATTGCTGAAAATCTGAAAATTGTTAGGCAATATTTATTTTGGGGATTAGCTTGCACTTCATAAATCCCCTATTTCTGACCAGGAGGTGATTCTCTTCTGATTTAAAGTGTGTGTTTGTGTGTGTGTGTGTGTGTGTGTGTGTGCATTTTTTACCAGGTCACATCATCATCAATGAACCAAGGTAAAATTAAAGGAAACATTAGTTTGTGAAAACCTTGTGCCCCAAGGAAAAATTTGGGATGCATCAGAATTTGGCTTCTAATGGACTACCTTTTCCTAAATTCATCCATTAGAGTGTGGCTACAATGTACTTCGTTTCTTGGAAATCAGGAATTTCTTTATGAGGAACAACCATGTAACTAGAACAGTGTTCATAATTAGGGTTTTTATCCTATTTACATTTATAATAATTACTACAAACCTATTATGATAGTCACTCGCTCTCAGTTTCTTACCTAGTTCACAAAAACATGAAAAATTTTTGTTGCTAATAATATGTTGATCAAGTCATAACTTCTACCTGATGAAGGACAAAATCCTGAGCTAGCCAAAATACTCTGTTTCTCTCATGATCTCCTTCCAAGATCAACAAGTGGTTGGATGGGTTATCAAAATCTGCAAAAACATGATATCTAAGCTGTATTACATTTAACATTTCTTTATGCAATAGAACACTGGATTTTGCATTTTGTTTCCAGCATCTTGAATGCTTGCTTCTTGATAAATTATTTTCACACTTCATTTCGCATACTGTTAATTCTAACCACATTCAAGTGTTTTCTCATGTACACTGAAACAACTCATCTATTCTTAGGTAATCTATTTCTATATATCATACCATTGTACTTCTATTTTGGCCAGAAAGTTATTTTCATGTTTATCCATGAATTTGATACTCCAACTGTATCAGGGTTTTTCACAATGCCATGTACAATTAGCCCGTCAACTTTTAGTTAAAGAACAAATGACTGAACCTTCAAGTAAAAATCCTTACTTGACTCCCTTCATTCCTGCATATAAGAGAAAATATGTACCAAATATCTCCTGCATATCGCAGACAGTGACTAAGATGAGAGCAGAGGGTTTGGAAAGTCTGCCCTAATGTTTCCTTACTTTCTTTGCTTTCATGCTTCCCAACCACTAATATAGCACAAGCAGGGCGATGCTTTTGCATCCAAATGTGTTTTTGGTATTTCAAAGCTTATTTTGAATCCTAAGCTGATGTATGATTCCATATGGACCTCCGTGGTGTAGCGGTTAGCATCCCTGACCGTGACGCATTCATGGGCCGCCCAGGGTCGAGCGCATAGGTTCGAATCCTGGTTGCGGCAGTTGGTCCACAGTCAACCCAGCTGTTCATCC
>JAYMFT010141562.1:0-12813 GCA_038088735.1 Panulirus argus
AGTGGTATGTCCCAGGTGGTGGCCGTACCCAGTGGTATGTCCCAGGTGGTGGCCGTACCCAGTGGTATGTCCCAGGTATTGGTCATACCCAGTGGTATATCTCAGGTGTTGGTCGTACTCATTGGTATGTCCCAGGTGTTGGTCGTATCCAGTGGCATGTCCAAGGTGTAAGTTGTACCCAGTGGTATAACCCAGGTGTTAGCCGTACCCAGTGGTATGTCTCAGGTGTTGGTCTTACCCAGTGCTATGTCCCAAGTGTTGGTCGTACCCAGTGGTCTGTCCCAGGTGTTGGTCGTACCCAGTGGTATGTCTCAGGCGTTGGTCGTACTAAGTGATATGTCCCAGGTGTTGGTCGTACCCAATGGTATGTCCCAGGTGTTAGTCGTAGCCATTGGTATGTCCCAGGTGTTGGTCGTACCCAGTGGTATGTCCTAGGTGTTGGCCCTACCCAGTGGTATGTCCCAGATGTAGGTCGTACTCAGTGGTCTGTCCCAGGTGTTGGCCGTACCCAGTGGTCTGTGCCAATCTATGAAGCATACCTTAATGTGTGAAGGACACAACGCGCCCGTCTGACTCCATCTGCTCATTTTGTTTTCGTTCTCCGTTTACCAAAATTTCGTTGGCTCTAATGGAAGAAAGATAGTGTGGACCGACTGAACACCTCGACATACTGACCTACATATATAGTAAGCAGGCAGTACGAGAGGAATGATGACGGCGCTTAAACACCTGTTGGTGTTGTGTTGGAGGTCGATGGTAGAGGTTATGTTGGAGGATTTGCTGGTGAAGGTGTCTCGTAGACTGCGTTGATGGATAGATATTGGAGGTTGTGTTGGTGAACGTTGTGATGTTGGAGGTGTGTTGGAAGTTGGTTTTGTGAAGGATGATGGAAGTTGTGCTGTTGGAGGTGAGCCGAAGGTTGCGTGGCTGGAGGTGTGATGGTGGAATTATGTTGGAGATGGTGATGGTGGAGGCTCATCTCCACACTGATATTTGAGTTTGGCTGTTGTCATAGCGACCACCCTCAATCTGTGTTTACCTCAACTGATGCCACCGTTGCTTCCGTTATTACTGTTGCTTCAAGTGTTGATGACGAGGCTTCCGTTATTAATGTTGCTCTTTCTTGATGCCGAGGCCTCCGTCATTATGTTGCTCTATGTTGATGACGAGGTTTTCGTTATTAATGTTGGTCTGTGTTGATGACGAGGCCTCCGTCCTTATGTTGCTCTGTGTTGATGACATGGTTTCCGTTATTACTGTTGCCTCGTGTTAATGGCAACGCTTCCATTGACACTGTTGCTCAAGCGTTGACGTCAGTAGAGTAAAGCAGGAGACAATAAAGCACGAGGTTGATAAGACTATATTGTTGATGAGTATTGGTCTGGAAGAAGACGATATTCCAGCCAAAGAAGAAAGGAAGGAGGGAGAATAAGTACTAATCAGAAGACTACCAGGGGCTATAGAGGCATGCCAAATGCAAGTTTTGGACGAGAGAAACAAAGATCATTGGTACATATAGTCAAACCATAAGGGGACGACCAGTAATGATTTCCTTCTAAAAGGATTTTTTTTTTCTTTTTAGCCAGAAGACACTTAAGAAGGCTTGGAGACTCAGCAAGGAGGAATTATTCAGTGAGGGTATTTCTCAGAAGTGGTAGACTGAGGGAAAAAAGAAACAGACGTAAAGAATACAACCACAAGGGAAAGGAATGGGAGACATCTAAAAGGGCTTGAGAGCAGGGCACCCCCACCACTACCTTAGAGAGGTCAAGAATGTATGTGATGTGACTGTCAAACTAAAAATGTTATATATGAATGTGGATGAACAAGTAGTAAGTGGAAAAGGGCCGGAGTTCAAGGAGCGAATTAGGGAAAACGAACCTGATATTATAGGAGTTGTGGAGACAAAAGTCAATAGAGAAAGATCTCACCTGTTCTATCTGAGCGGATGCCAGATAGCAGAGGGAAAGAGAAGACAAAGGCGGAGGAGTAAAGGTCTTCTGCGAAGTACTCCGAGGTAGCTCTAACACATGGTTGATGACATTCAGCTCGAGGGCATGCAAGTAATGACAATGGACCAAATTCAATAGAAAGGCCTAATGGTAATATTACCGCGTAGAAAAATAGTAAATAAGCTGTGGGACTGAATATGTGAGAGTAATTTGGGAGTCGACAATGTCTCCAAGCTGTGGCCAGAGTCCCACCTCATGGGAACTGTAAAGGAGACAAAATGTTTGCCTAAAAACATTAACATGACAGTACATAGGTAAAGAAATGTTCAGCATACTGTTCACAGCGTATATTAGACCAATACTAGAATATGCATCTCAAGTTTTGTCACCGTACTTAGAGAAGCACAGATAACGAATGAAGTCCAGAGGAAGGCATCAAAGATGGGAGCATAATTCAGAGCTGATTTACAGTGAGAGTATAGTGTGGATGATCTTTGTGATGTAGCACAGTAGGTCTGTGAATGAGCACATTATTGTATAGCTGTGTCAGTTAATGGTAATAATATCCACTCTGTGAGGTTTTGTTTTGGTGAACAATCATTGTCCCTTGGCTCATTGTGTATGTAAACAGCCATAATCACTGAGAATTATGTATGTGTCAGTGATTATCATCCCTGAGCACTGTGTGTTGGCGAACGATCACTGTCCCTTGGCAGAGTGTGCTTCTGGAATCTTTACGAGTGCTTCATGTGCTGGTGGAAGGCCATCGCTCTTGAATGTGTTGCCTCAGAGTGCTTTACTGTAGTTTTATTGTCTCTGGTTGGTCGGTGAAGAGCTATTCCTTTCATCTGCAAGCGATATTGTCTTGCATTGTGGCTTGTTTGCGAATGATCGTTATCCCTGGTCCATGCGCTGTTTTAATGACTCCCTGACCTTTCGGATATCCGGAACCATTGTGTGTCCTTTTCCTATGGTTCAAAGGCAAGTTGCCATCCCTCGTAAGACATAACCACGTGTCCTTGACCTATGCACGGACCTTGACCATATCAGAAGGTCGTTGAGCACAGGTCAGTTCTTTGCGCTGATATGATTAAAGAAGATAGCTTTGACAACACCGTTTCGAAAAGCGTTTTGTTGACAACCATGAAATATTCAATTAAAAAGGTGGATTCACCCGCGCCTCAGGAGCTGAGGGGTAATTAGGTCATCTTGGAAAATAAGTACGGTACGAGTTGACGTCATTCTTTTTAATTCCAAAACTTAATTTGTTGTGGACGCATCGCGGCCCACCCTCCCCATGTCTATCGCGAACCCAGCCAGCGTTAATTATTATGTCCACTCCACGGTTGTGGGGGCTCGTTCAGTCGCCGTTCAGTAGCTCCTGTCCGTTTGAGCCGTTCCAGGTGTTGGAACGGAATACCTCCTTAAGAGACAGGTAGATATGATTAGGTGTTTGTTGACCTTATGTCACTTATGTAAAACTGACAAACTTTCATACAATTTGTCTTAACAAGTATTTGGACTTGACTGACAACTTCATATCTCAAGAATGCGTTCGATTCAGTATCATGACTCATAAGACATGGAGTTTACGTGATATTACTCTAGTACCACTGTGAGAGTACAATTATTCGTTTTTGGTGTTATTTTTTGACGTTTAGCGTAATTTCTTTTTTTCAGTTTTGGAAGTTGTATGTTTTACCACACCAGCTCTTGTGGGCCCATAAACCCCTTGAGCACGACGCTACGACTCTTGACTTTTCATCTTACACTTAAAGTTCGTGTCCAAGGTTGTCATCGTACCCAAGGGAGGCACCATTGTGCTCGAGGATCTTATCATCGTGTTCAAGGGTCATACCGGTGTTCTCTAGTGGGTAAGCCACGACCTCTCATGCTGAACATATGAAGTTATTCTCAAATACACATACCATTAAATGAAAGAGCTGAGTGCATTTGGCCTTCCGACAAATTTTTTCTCATGATTTATATTTTATTTATTTTAAGTATCAATTATTTTGCCGACTAGTCGGCATTGGTGGGGTAAACGTTATATTGCCGAATATTTTATTTTCGACGTAGTATATTATCCATTTTGCCAACTCTGAGAGCGTTGAGGCATGCCAGGGTTATGTTAAGGATGACTGGGGTTTGGAGCCCCGCAGTTTGGGGTTAGGTAAGGTTGAACACTGTTTTAACCCAACGCTTTCCCTAGACTTCAAGATGGCGACGGGTAGAGCTGCCCAGCGACCCTGGTGGACTTAGTGCAATTGAAACTGATCTTTTCGCTTATCAGAAATGGTGTTTGGATCAGTCCCAGTATTCGTAAAAACGTTTCTTAATTAGAAAATTCCAATAAATCTAGTAATAATGCGGAAATTTAGGGAAATAAACTAATTGGTGATATACAGTTTGACTCACCAGTGCCAGTTCGTCGGTAAAATAACTATAAATCGCCGCACGCTAAGTTGGCGAAGAAGCCACGCCCCTCTTCCATAGCTAAGGTAGATGATTGGTTCATTTACACTGTTCGTGTCTCTATCCATTTATTCACATTGGGTTTACAGTTTATGATCAGACCTGTTTTTCTGTATAGATAATGTTAAAAATTGTGAAGATATATGTTTAAATGATTTTAAGGCATTAGCGCTTTATATATGCTAAAAAATAAAGAAATAATGAATAGTCTTCATTCGAAAACGATGTTGTCCTTGACTTCGACCGTTTGTGATACATGTCTAACATTTTTAACGTCCTCTCTAAAGTGCTGATGCCTTAAACTTATTTAGATTTTTATGTTCCCAAGTTTTAGCATTATTGTACAGAAGAACAGGTCTGATTATAAAATGTGAACACAGTGTGAATGAATAGACAGAGACACGAACATTATATATGAACCAATCAGCCACCTTAGCTATGGAATAGGGACTGGCTTCTTCGCCAACTTAAAGTAAAACGAGTATAGTGTGTCACTGCCTTAAATCATCGAGCAGCAATAAACCTATAACGTAACATCACGTGATTGGGAGACTGGCTTACTGAATTTTTCCATCCCTACAGAGGTCCAAATCACGCTCTAACCCTGTATTGTGAACTACTTTCACTCAAGAGAACTTCATCCATATTTGTTTTTTTTACAACAACTGATATTTACTCTCATCACCAGAAACACCAACACAAAGGTCAGACACAGACTAAACTACTAGACTACTCCTTACCTGCCTGGTCATCCAGCCTGTCAGAGGCAAACCTAACTGCAAACCCAACACTCCCTAAGGACAATCACTTGCCGCCGAGAAACCACAAACATTCAGCGCCTGCACAAAAAAAGCAGATACTTCCAGTAGACTCTCACCTCAGTATACTTGGCACCTGTTTCTTTGTAACAGCCTGAGACCCATTCCGCCCAAACCACATCATAACCAACCATCAGCTCCCAAGTAGAAAACAGATCCATTCAGACTTATTATCCCCCCCCCCCTTTTCCCCGTCCCCATTAAATATTATTGACTAATCAGATGCGTACATTTATAACTCCACGAGTACTAAAGTGTCACCTCTCCAACCCAGTCTTATATTCTACCCCACCAGACGTACAACCTTTGAAACCACACTCCTTAGGCATGTGCAAGGAACACTTCCTCCTCAGCCATCTGGATACCATTCATCTCTTCACCATTACAAACACAGTCTCCATATACCTGAGGACCCATCATGCTTAACATGTAACTCTCATGCTGAAGACGCACAACGAACGCATCTTATATGTCCGGCCCTCACCTCATACGGACAAGCACGCTTTGGTCTGGTACAGTCTGGTTTGATGTTTGATATCACCCTTCGCCATATTTTTTGCTGCTGAGCTACCAAAACTTACCTTATGACCTCGATGTGCAACCTTGGTAACTTACAGTGCACAGACCTCAGAACCTGTTGTGCTTTGTGTATTGACTTGGAGCTGCGGCATCACTACAGATGAGCACCTTCATGACACAAGGACTGCCCCGACATCTTCGATTGACAAGGAACGTTGCACACCTCTTGCTCCCGGCCATGATTAGGAACCATCGGATCTCATCTCTCATTGATACCGGGGCAGAATTTAGCATGGTTCCCCTGGAGATGGTACAGGATTTCGGCTTGGAGCGGTACGTCAATGCGTCTGATGAATATGGTTATGATGGGACGGTGGGCAGGCTGACGATGGAGATTGTATGTGAAGGAGGCGTCCAACTACATGGATATATAGTTGTGGATTATCCGACTAGTGGCCAACCAGTTCTTGGAATGGATATCCTCCACTCTTACTGCTGCTCCATTCTACAAAAACCGCTCCACCTAAGCCTTATAGTCTGGCCAGCACACTCACTTCCCCATATGACCCAGTCATGGTGTGTAATTACCAGCGTTGCATCCGGAACTCTGCCCGCAATAATACCGGACACCGGCTGCACTGTTACAAATGCCTTCACAAGTGGCAGAGGACTTAAACTTGAAAGTTGAAAAGTTGGCTGAAAACCACAACGTCCTCCTCTGCTCCGGGAAGATAAAGTATGTGTCTAAAGTAGCACGTCAAGTCGATATTGAATTCTGCGGAGTTCATTTCTGTGTGGATGTTGATATTGACGATGACGAGATGGAAGTGCTCGTTGGTCAGGATATCTAACGCTACTTTAACATGCACCTCAATCCTCGTGAGCTACTGATTGATTAAAGACGAGGACATAACACAGCCGGAGTAGGCGTTGTGGGACATCACCGGATTTTTTTCCCCAATACTATACGTTATAAGAAAGTTCATTTTATGGTACAAATATTTGTTTAGTTTAAAACACCTTTTCCCGCTTCATATGAAATCCCCCAGATACAGACGGGCGATGCTTTTTGGATGAATCGTCCACTTCAGTAAGCTAGGATCATTCTTTGCGTAATAGCCTATACTCCTCTCATTGTTGCGTGTCGTCTGTCTGTCTGTCTGTCTTTCTGTGAAAAAATCACTACTCACTTATCTTCACTCCATTATGCTTCCTATCTTTACCAAGCTGGGATCGTTCTGTTTAATATACTATACTCGTTTTTATCTCGAGTGTTTAGCTGTCTGTCTGACTGTAGGAAAGTTCTCTATACTATTATCCTTAATATCCCATTATATTCATTACACCCATGTGTTCACTGCATTATATTTCTCATTAAGTTAGAGCCAATATGTATTATACTATACTCCTTTGGTGTTGTGTCTGTGTCTGTCTGCCTGTCTGTGGGAGGAAAAACGTAAATCTTCACATTATTTTTTTTACTACGCCATTATATTCACTACATACTTGTCTTCATTGCATATACTTAATTATCCAGACTTGGTGAAGACAAGGATGTAGCGAATATAATAGGGTAGTAAAGATGTGAACTGAAAATGAACTTTTCCCACAGACACTTAAAGGCAGGCAAACACACTGCTGCGTAAGGGGAGTATAGTGTAGTATACTTAATAATCATAGCTTGGAGAAGAATACGAAGCTGTGAAGATAAGAAGGGAGTGAATATAATGGAGTAGTGAAGATTATAGTGTAGTGAAGATAAACTTCCCCAACAAACAAACAGACAGACACCCAACACTCTTTTCAATACGTTTTACTCTTAAGTTGGCGAAGAAGCTAGGCCCCTCTTCCATAGCTAAGGTAGCTGATTGGTTCATATATAATGTTCGTGTCGCTGTCCATTCATTCACCCTAAGTGTGTTCACATTTTATAATCAGACCTGTTCTTCTGTATAATAATGTTAGAACTTGGAAGCATAAAAATTTGAATAATTTTAAGGCATTAGCACTTTAGAGAGGATGTTAAAGATGATAAACATGTATACAAACAGTCGAAATCAAGGACAACATCGTTTTCGAATGAAGCCTATTCATTATATATAAAGTGCTAATGCCTTAGATCTTTTCAATTTTTATGTTCACAATTTCTAACATTATTATACAGAAGAACAGGTCTGATTTTAAACTTTGAACACACTTAATTTGAATAAATGGATAGCGACACGAACACTGTTTATGAACCAATCAGCTATGGAAGAGGGGCGTGGCTTCTTCGCCAACTTAGCGTACGGTGACTATGTGTTACTAATCAGGAAGGGACACGTGACCATCATCATCAAATCCTCCAGCTGTTATCTCTGCTTTCTTCTTTGACTTAGATCACTTGGTCTCCTCACCATTCCCGTCTGGTTTTCACTCTTATTCACCACAAAGCTGTGGTTGCTGTAGAAAAAGGGCATGTATGACCATCCTCGGTCCCTCCTACACCACCGGTTTAACTCTCCTGCTGCATCTCTCCTGGAATCCCTCAACCCTGGGTTGTAGATGGCTCCATTCGGGGTCGCACGGTCCGCAACAAGAACAACCCTGTCCCATCCACTGTGAACAACATTAATAATCAGATTTTATATCAACGTGAACACTACTTTATGTGCAAAGACATTTGTTTAGTCCCAGTGTTTATGTTACAAGTATTCTTTTTTTAAATGTTTTCAGCCTTTGGCTGCAGTTGATTTAGTAGGTCGTTGATTTTCATCTCTCTCTCTCTCTCTCACACACACACACACACACACACACACACATACACAATGAGCACAAGCAATTAGAGTATGTTTAGTCAACCTTGAGCAGAGGCAATATACGAGGGCAACACGGTGCTATACTCACATTCTCACAAAAAACACGACGGAAAAAGTATTGTGGGAGACGACGCAATTGTTGGTCAATATTGATCCCTCTCGCGAGTTCTTGATCGTAGTGTTGTAGTGTTGATACAGAAGATGTGAGTGATCGTAGTGTTTATACGGAGGTTGTGAACGATCATGTGGTTTATACGAAGGTTGTGATTGAAATGCACTAGATAACGCGAAACGTAGATAATGATACAAGTCTTTAGGTATAATTTCGGCCACTGCGCTTGTGAGCTGTCTGCGTGTGTCCCTGCCACCAAGGCTTGGTACCCGTGCAGGCGTTTCTCTGCTGCTTCCCAGCTTTTGTATCGAGACCCATCACACGAGGATTGGCCATTATGATTCTCCTTTGTTTCCTTAGACGGCGAAACTGTGGAATCTCCTTCCCTCTTTCGTCTTCCCTGCAACCTTTCTGTCTATAATAGTCAGGTCTGCAGACACCTGCGGAGCCCTGATTAATTTAATTTAATTTTTTTAATTTTTCTCTCATCCAAGAGGGCCAAGATTAGGACGTGTACGCCTGAGCCATGTAGGTCATTAAGAAAAGTTGATGGTGCAGGTAGAGTCGCTGGCAAAGGGAGAGGGGGACGGGGTCGATGAAGGATGGTTGGAGTGGAGGAAGAGAGATGATTAAACAAGAACGGCATGAGGAGAATGAAACAAGGGTTTCCTGGCAGTGGTGGTGAGAGTCAGGCTGGATGTAACCAACAGAGGAGAGGCAGGGAGAGAGAAGCCGTGGATCTTCTGCACGTGTTTCAGCCTTAACGCTGGCCACATCACTCGCCTGTCACAGCAGCACCGCCTCATACCTCTGGCAGTGGCGCGTTGGTTATGGTGTGGCCACAGTGACGGGGGCAGTGACAGCTGTGGCTACGGTGACGGTGGCTGCGACGGATGTGGCCAGGATGATAAGGCAAGTGACGGGAGTGGTTGTGGTGACACCAGTGGCAGTCTGGCAACGCTGTGACGACACAAGTGATAGTTTGACAACACTTATCTGACGACATTGTCACGTCACCAGGAGTACTCTGGCAACACTGTCACGCGCTAGGGGTACTCTGGCAACACTGTCACGCCATAAGTATAACACGCCAGAGACGCAGGTGAGCCTGTATCGCTCATTTGGCTATAAATGGCCTGGCGCCCTTATCGGATGTTGGATCGGCGCGAAATGAGGAAACTTGATAGGGCACCAGCCATCAATCATTACGGCAGAGTTTTGGTTCATTCTGCTCCCTGGTGTTTGACGAGAAGATTTTTGAAATTTCAGACAACCAGAGACCATTTTGCCCGACGTAAACATATTAAATGCTTCATCGGCTTCGAATGAGAAGACTTGATAAGCGACGCTCTTTATGTCATTAATAGAATGTTTCGCTTGAACTGAACTGGTGGTTTCTCGAGATTGTAATATCTGTTGACGCGGCTACAGTGGTGGTATATGTTACCCCGGCTGTAACAGTAGTATCCTTTGCTACAGCTTCGGTAGTAGTATCCGTTGCTGTAACCGCAGCAGAATTATTTGTTACTGCGCTTCCTATAGTTTCTTTTCCTCATACACCCTCAACAACTGTATCTTCTGCTGCACGATTAACTATTGTATTTGCTGTTACACCTACAACTGCTGCATCTGTTGCTACAACTACAACACTTGTATCTGTTGCTACACCTAAAACAGACGTATCTGCTGAAACACCACCAAGTACATCTTCTTACAGATTACAACAATTGTATTTTCTTCAGCTACAGTAGCAACTACAGCAAGTACATCTACCCTCAGAACGCGTAGACCCATAGTTGTAGTCTACAGAAAGATCAACTAAAATGAGCCACCACTACAGCAGGAGTTGTTGTCTGCAACATCAACTATAACAGCTGCATTGTTAATATAATAACCCAGCTGGTACAGCAGCAACTATAGGTATAAAATCAGTATCTGGAGCTATGGTAGATACAGCTGTAGATATTGATATAAAAACTACAACTGTAGCTACAACAGCTATGGTTGCAGCTAAATTGTCTTGTCACAGTCAATTGTGAAATTTGATCCCAGTTGGTGAGGGTCACAGGGAGGGACTCGCCCGGTGGACTCCACAGTGGTCCTTGTTAGGTCTTAATTATCGTCATTAGTTGGGTCATTAGCGTCGAGTTGGGGGTAACTGGTAATGAGGCAGGGGGAATGGGGATAGTTATGATGGTGATGATGGTGACTGTTGGAGGTGGTGGGGTAATTTGGTGGGGATAATGACAGGAGTAATAATGGTGGCAAAGTACACTGCTGTACAGTTTTCATGGAACACAATTTCTCAACGAAATACCTTCGCCTCTCCTCACACACACACACACACACACACACATACACACACACACACATAGTGTGTGTAGTGGTTAGCTTTACTGACCATAAGTCAGCAAGGACCCTCCTGAGGTCGGGCCCGCATGGGTTTGAATTTTAGGCGCGGCAGTCAGCCCTCAGCCAACCTAGGTGTTCATCCTCCTGTCGGGGCTGGTCGATGAATGGGTACTCAGTCTGGGGTGTGTGATTACTATTTGCGTGTTGCGGGGAGAGACTTTCCCTCGTGTTGTCCCGTCTCTTAACCTTGTATATATGTGCCATGTTTTTACTCCTGTGTGTGTATACGCATACACAGGAATAAAGACATGGTAGATATACACAAGATTAAGACACGGTGCAGCACTTGAGCAAAACTTTCTCCCCGTAACGTACAAAATGTTACCATAAATAGTAGTCTCACACAGTTATCTTTGTACACATATAAGGAAGAGCCTTTGCGCCTCATCCAGTGAGCCAGCGTCAAGACTCATTTTATATAAATATAATCAAACTCAGGAGTCTTGTGGTGCCGAGAGAATGGTGGTTTGAGGCTCTCTCTCTTTGGACGGCTGGCTAGGTCTTGCTGTGCTGCTGTGTGGGATGTAAGGAATGTTGTTGATTTACTGACGTATTGTTATGATGTGCTGTTTGTGAGGATGTGTTGACACATGTGTTTTCACAATGTGCTGTTGACAAGGATCTGTTGTCTTATGTGTTGTTCTAATGTGCTGTTGGTGAAGATGTGTTAACGTGTATTGTTATAGTGTGCTGTTGGTGAGGATGTGTTGTCATATGCTTTGTTGTAATGCGCTGTCGGTGAGGATGTGTTGTCATGTGATGTTTTTATAGTTTGCTGTTAGTGAGAATGCGTTACCATATATGTTTCTCTTAAGATGTTGTTGATGAGGATATATTGCAAAATGTTGTTTTGCTGTGCTGTTGTTGAGGGTATTGCCAACTACATTATCAAACAGCTGCTGTTTTACTCCTTCTACATATGTGAGTTGCCACAAATAAATTAATATATGTTTTTCTTTCCACATTTGCTGTCATTAGATATGTGTCACGTGTTCTGTGTGTTTTATGGTAAAGGAAAAGGATCCATAACCCATTTTCTCTCCCCAGGTGAGTCTTGGCCTCCAGCCACGTCGGAACAGGGTCGTTCCGTCCCTCTAGGTAAAGTGTTAACACTAATACTTGTTTATGTTGAAAAGGTGTGCGTGTGTGTGTGTGTGTGTGTGTGTGTGTGTGCCAATAACTCGGGCAACAATGTGTCTCCAAATCCTTTGTGTGGCATCGCTCAGTCATCAGGCAATTAAACATCTTATAACGCGACTCCTCAAATTGGGGAACGTATCCATCCACGCACATTGGGAGCTGCATTTCAGTTGATTACGTAACTGTAATAAAGTTGCACATCCGTACACCAAGAGGAGCCAGTCCATCGTACCTGTTGATCATGATAGCCTCTTCTTCCAAAACATCGTCTTTCATGCACTCATGAACAGGTGGGTAAGTTCACTTACCAGAAATCTGTGTATAGGAATCAAGTTAGCGAATCCATGTGCATTTAACCATCAAAATTCTGGTTATCAGAGACAGTCACGCACACACACACACACACACACACATGGTTATATATGTGCCATGGTTAGCGTTATTGACCATGAGTCAGCATAGGCCCACCCAGGTTCGGGTATGCATGGGTTCGAATCCTGGTAGCGGCAGTCGGCCGATGCGTAACCCAGTGTTCATCCTCTCCTTGGGAGTGGTTGATAAATGGGTACTTGACTTAGGCTGGGATA
>JAYMFT010141573.1:0-12813 GCA_038088735.1 Panulirus argus
TATATATATATATATATATATATATATATATATGTATATATATATATATATGTGTGTGTGTGTGTGTGTGTAAATGTAGCCTTCCTCCTATTTCCCTGGTAATGTGTTGTAAAGTCTTTCTCCTGTGATGTTAGTAGTGTGTTATGTACTTTTTCCCTATGTTGCTGGCTCTGTTGTGTTGCCTTCCTCCTATGATGTTGACAATGTGTTGTGTAGTCTTCCTCCAACGTTGTTGGCAGTGTGTTGTGTAGCCTTCCTCTTATTTTGTTGACAGTGTGTTGTGTAACCTTTGTCTTATGTTACCGACAGTGTGTTGTGTAGCCTTCCTCCTATGTTGTTGACAGTGTGTTGTGTAGCCTTCCTTTATGTCGCTGGCTGTGTGTTGTATACCTTTCCTCCTACGTTGTTGACAGTATGGTTAGAGCCTTCCTCCTATGTTGATGACAGTGTGTTGTATAGCCTTTCTAATATGTTGCTGGCTTTGTGTTGTATATCCTTCCTCCTACGTTGTTGACAGTGTGGTCAAAGCCTTCCTCCAATGCTGTTGACAGTGTGTTGTATAGCCTTCCTCCTATGTTGCTGGCTGAGTGCTGCATAGCGTTCCTCCTATGTTGTTGGCTGTGTGTAGTGTAACCTTCCTCCTATGTTGTTAACCGTGTGTTGTATAGCCTTCCTCCTATGTTGTTGACAGTGTGTTGCGTAGCCTTCCTCCTATGCTGTTAAGAGTGTGTTGTGTAGGCGTCCTCCTATGTTGCTGACTGCGTGTTGTATAGCACTCTTCCTATGTTATTGACAGTGTACTGTTTAGTCTTCCTCCTATGTTGCTGGCAGTGTGTTGTGTAGCCTTCCTCCTATGTTGTTGACAGTGTGTTGCGTCGCCTTCCTGCTGAATTGTTGGCTGTGTTGTGTAGCCTTCCTTCTATGTTGTTGCCTGTGCATTGTGTAACCTTCTTCCTGTGTTACTGACAGTGTGTTGTGTAGCCTTCCTCCTATGTTGTTGAAACTGTGTTGCATAGCCTTCCTCCTATATTTTTGGCTGTGTTGATTATTCTTCCTCCAATGTTGTTAGCTGTGCGTTGTGTATTGTTCCTCCTATGTTATTGACGGTGTGATGTGTAGCTTTTCTGCCAATGCTGCTGGTTGTGTGTTGCGTAGCCTTCCTCCTATGTTGTTGGCTGTGTGTTGACTAGCCTTTCTCCTCTGTTACTGGCAGTGTGTTGTGTAGCCTTTCTCCTATGTTACTGACAGTCTGTTGTGTAGCCTTCCTCTGCTGCCGCTCAGTTTTGCGTAACCTTCCTCCTATGTTGTTGGCAGTGTGTTGCGTTGCCTCCTCCTACATTACTGGCAGTGTGTTGTATAGCCTTCCTCCTATATTGTTGACAGTGTGCTGTGTAGCCTTCTTCCTCTGTTGCTGGGCGTGTGTTGCGTAGCGTTCCTCCTAAGCTGGTGGCGGTGTGTTGCGTAGCGTTCCCCCACTGTTGCTGGCTGTGTGTTATGTAGCCTTCGTCCTATGTTGCTTGTTGTGTCTTGCTAGCCTTCCTCCCATGTTGTTGACAGTGCGTTGTGTAGCCTTCTTCCTCTGTTGCTGGTTGTGTGTTGCGTAGGCTTCCTCTTGCACTTTTTTCCCTCCTTTCTACCACAAATCCACAGACTCCAGACCACCAAACTTTTCCCTGCTGTTCTACTCGTTAATCTGATATTCGTCCATTAGTGTACACAGTTTTTCTCATCGCCTTCTTTTGTCTCTAGAGAGTCTTCTCTCCTTCCCATCACCCCAGGCTTGTCTCGGAAGTGCTGCGATTTCCCTCGTATGTCTGGGAGCTTTAAGGGACTTATCTCCACGAAGTCCCTTTTATGTATGTCTCTGGTGAGAGAGTTTACCGCTGCATGGATCCTTGTAAGGGTTTCCATAACGTTGTCTTCTCACCATCTGTATCAAAATGTTATGGAAGCTGCTTTGTGCCTGATGTGAACCTTGATGCTTCGTACCGTAGTAGAGTCCTGGATCTGAACCTTGAGTCTTGGTACCTGGTTGTGAACCCTGAGGCTTGGTACCGTAATAGTCTTGAATGTGAACTTTGAGCCTTGGCACCTTAGTAAAGTTCTGGATATGAGCCCTGAGGCATTCCATTGTCAGTGACTCTCCATTCATTATCATGCACTTTTCATAAAGATTTTTTCAGAATATCAAAAATTACTTCATGAAACGATGGATTTCTGCTCAGAATGCATTCAGGGAACTTGTTACGTTTCCCGCTGTGGGCTTCTCCCGCACCTGTGTTGCCGACGTCTGGCATGGGTCGGTTAACCCACACGCCTCCCTGAGCACAGTGGTGCCCCCTGGATAGCTCGGGAACCGCTGGAAAAAGAGATTATCTAATTCGGTCTTTTGAAAACCTCTTCCGTTACGTATCCTGATATCTGTATCGTCTGGCTCTTCATTTCGTTTTTTTTTTTTTCAAAAAAGTTGATTTAAGAAAAGTTCAAATCTTTGATGAAACTACAAAATGTGCTACAAGTTTAGCGTGCTTAATGTACCATTTGTTCTAATCTTACCGCCTCTCCTGCTACCCAACAAGGGTCGTACAGCCGGTAATGCAAGTAAGGCCGCTAAGAGGCCGGTGAGCAAGCCCACAATTGCACGATTTAGATGCGCTAAACAACATCTACACTGAGGAGCACAAAACCTGCTGATGGCAAGAGATGATGCAATACAATAACTTGACTGCATGATAATATTTCTGGCTGATGCAATTGCTGGCATCCCTGGGGATGCCAGGTCTCTCCTCTGCCAGTCATAGGTTCAAACTGTTGTACTGCACCAGTTCTCTATGCCCGTATGAGCACTGGTATAATTGCCCTACCTCTTACGTACATATCATACCCATCCACTCATCTTCCCTTGCACAAAGTGTACACATGACCTGACTGGAGTCATTGTACGAATATATTCTTTGATTATCGTTACTGTTGCTGCCATAACAACTGATCTGTCGTTAGATTCTTACATCAAGAGAGAAAATAAAGGAGACAAACTGTCTATTGCCAAATACTAGAATAATAATCTTTTTTTTATGTTGCAGGCTCCAGTCACGGACAAAAATCCACATCAAGGCTGGGCCCTAATTTAAAGAATAGAGAGAATTAAGAAACGGGAAGAAAAGACAGGGAAAGTATTTACGAAATTTCGATCAAGTGAAAGACCTGTCTTTTGAAATGAGCCAGGTCATAGTTATTGGGAAAGACATGAGACGGTAGAGATGGATTAGGAAATATTCAGCAAACCGTTCTTATCCTCCGTAAGGCCAAGACTACAATATACTTCTCAAGCTTGGTCACCGCACCTAATGGGGCGAGCACTGGAAAAGGAGGTCAAGTGGAGGGCAAATAATACTTTAAATAAGAGAGCTGAATTACAAGGAAGGGCAAGAGGCCTTCATTTGTATCTACATTGGAAGAAAGGAAAGTGAAGGGTGACCCGATCACAACCGTCAAGTTGATAACCACTTTGATGACGTTGATTGTGAAGATTTCCTCAAATATGCATGAATAGGTTAACCAGGGGCCATAACAGGATTAGATTGACCAGAGGACATAGCAGGGATAGATCGACCAGAGGACAATTAAGTGATAGATCGACCAGAGAACATAAGAGGGATACATCAACCAAAGGATATAACAGGGTCAGATCGACCAGAGGACATTACAGGGACAGATCGACCAGAGGACATAACAGAGATATATCGATCAGAGGATATAACAAGGATAAATCAACACGAGGACATAACAGGGATAGATCTACCAGACGACAACAGGAATAGATCAACCAGAGGACATAACAGAACAAATCAACCAGATGACATAACAAGGATTGATCCACCAGAGGATATAATAGGGATAGGTCGATCAGACGACGTAACAGGGATAGATCAATCAGAATACATAACAGAGACAGATTGACCAGAGGACATTACAGTGATAGATAGACCAGAAGACATAACAGTGATAGATCGACCAGAACACTTAAAAGGGATAGATCGACCAGAAGACATAACAGGGATAGATCGGTCTGAAAACACAACAGGGATAGATCATCCAGAGGACATAACAAGGATAGATCGACCAGAGGATATAACAGGGATAGATCAACCAAAGTACGTAACAGGGATAGAACAACCAGAGCTCATAACAGGGATAGGTCGAACAGAAGGCATAACAGTCAGAATTCAGCCAGAGGACACAACAGGGATAGATCAACCAGAGGACATAATAAGGATAGATCGACCAGAGAATATAACATAATAATATCGACCAGAGGAAAGCACTTGGATAGATCAACCAGTGAACATAACAGGGAATGATCAACCAAAGGATGTAACAGGGATACATCGACCAGACGACAAAACAAGAATAGAACAACCAGAAGACATAACATGGATACATCGACCAGAGGACATAACAGGGATAGATCGATCAAGGATATAACAGGGTTAGATCGACTAGAGGATATGGCAGGGATAGATCAACCAGAGGACATAACAGGGATAGATCGACCAGAGGACATGACAGGGATAAATAAACCAGATGTCATACCTAGGATAGATCAACCAGAGGACATAACAAGGATAGATCGATCAAAGGATATAACAGGGATAGGTCGACCAGACGATATAACAAGGATATATCAGCCAGAGGACATAACAGGAATAAATCGACCAGAAAACTTAACGGGGATAGATCAACCAAAAGACATAACAGGGATAGATCGACCAGAACACAGAACAGGGATAGATCAACCACAGGATATAACAAGGATAGATCAGACAGTAGACATAAGAGGGGTAGATCGACCAGAGGACATGAAAGGGGCAGATCAACCAAAGAACATAACAGGGATAGTTCTACCAGAGAACATAAGAGGGATAGATCGACGAGAGGACATAACAAGGATAGATAAATCACAGGACATAACAGGGACAGAGCAAACAGAGGACTTAAGAGGGATAACTCGACCAGAGGACAACATGGATAGTTCAGCCAGAGGACATAACAATGATGGATCGACCAGAGGTCATAACATGAATAGATCGACCAGAGAACATAACAGGGATATATCAATCAGATGATATAACAGGCATAGATCACGCAGAGGACATACCAGGGATATATATGAGTTTACATGAGAAAGACAGACAACAGGAGGCCTAATTGGCCTACGACTGGGTTCTGTTGAAAAAAAGAAATTAACTTGACGACAAGAATATATAATTCCGCTCAGCAATTTTTTAAGCTATCACCGACTACCCGCTGCTGCACATTAGCCTTCTACTGTCCCCGTTACCGTTGTCGTTTATACTTGAATTTATAAGATATTTGACTAAACGACTTTTGAAGGTATTTGTAGTCTTAGCATTCACTAAGTCTGACGATAACTAATTTCAGTGCTCAACACACCTATAGGAAAAGAAGCTTTTTCCCACGTCCGTGCATTTTTTGCTTTAAGTTTTATTCCACTTGTCTTGGTAACTGTATTTTCTTGTATTTCGAAAAGATGTTCGTGATTTACGTTATCGAACTTGTTCAGAATTTTGAACACTTGGATTAAGTTGCCGCAAAGGCTACATTTTTTAAGGAAGAAGAGATCCAAACGTTTTAGCCTCTCTTCGTATGCCAGATTATTAAGGGATGGGATCAATTTTGTTGCGCGTCTTTGTACTTGCTTTAATTTTCCCTAGACTTTTCTTTTTATAGTTTGACGACCAAAACTAGACCGCATATTCAAGGTGTGAGAACTGTTTTGGGGCCTTATAATCAATGTTCCTGGCTATAAAACGCAACATTTACTTGCTGCTTGACACTGTTTAGGGTACTTCAGATTGTTACTAATGACAACTGCAAGGTCCTTTCCTTCATTTACTTTAGGTAGAGAGTTTCCAAATAGTTTGTAGTCCTAACGTATATTTTTGTCTCCAAAGTGCATAACTTTACACTTGTCTGCATTGAATTTCATTTGCCATCTGGCTGACCACTCTGCTAGTAAGTTAAGATCTCTCTGAATCATTTCGCAGTCCCGCCTGTTTACAGCTCTACCTCCTAGTTTAGTAGAATCAGTAGACTTGGAGATCTTAGATATGAGACCGAGTTCTAGGTCATTAATGTATATTATGAAAAGAATGGGGCCTAAGACCCACCCCTGTAGCACACCACTCGTTAACTTCTAGCCAATCTGAAGCTTCGCCGTTAAATATCATACGCTGCTTTCTTCCGGTAAGACAGTCTGATCCATGTACAGAGTTCTTCACGGATTCCATGTGCTTTGAGTTTATGTAAAAGCCTCTTGTGAGGTACTTTATCGAAAGCCTTTTGGAAATCCAAATATACTACATCAGACGGTACTTTTTTGTCCCAATTCTGATAAATAATAACATTAAAAGATCCCAGTAACTCTGTCAGGCAGGATCTTCTATCGTGGAAACAGTGTTGGTTGTCCGTTATGATTTTGTGATCCACTAGAAAAGTAACAATTCTATCTTGTATTATTTCTTTTCCATCATTTTACCTAACACTGACGTAAGGCTGATTGGGCGGTGGTTAAAGGCACACGTTTTGCCTCCTTTTTTATATATAGGAGTAACATTTACTAGTTTTCCAGCCAGTTGACACCTGACCATCCGAAACAGATTTGCTGAATATTTTTGATATACGGTATATCAGCTGTCTCCTGACCTCTTTAAAAATCTTGGAGCTAAGTCATCTAAACCGATGGATTTGTTTGGATTTAGTTGGTCCAGTTATCTAAGTATTTCAGAACTCTTTATTTGTCTAACCTTCAACTATCCTTCATCAGACCCTTGAAACATTTTCACTGGTTTCGGTATTCGAGATGTTTCTTCAATTGTGAATACGGAGTTAAAGGAATAGTTTAGTATGGTAGCCATTTCCTTGTTGTCAGCAGTTAGTGTTTCGCGTTCGTTTGTAATGGTCCAATTCCTTCTTTTCCTGACTTCCCTTATCTTATATATTTGAAAAATTCTTTAGGATTCTTCTTGACTTTCAAGGAAATTTTTCTTTCTTCCTCACGTTTACTCTGTCTTATGACCTTCTTACACTCCCTTTGGATTTTGATTAATTTCTGGCGATTTTCATTGGTACCCGTTGATTTGAATTTCTAATGTTTTCTTCTTTTGGCAAATTAGTCCTGCTGTTCCCTTATTCATCCATGATGGTTTTGATTTGTTGCAAGTTCTCCTCGTAATTTGTGGAATATGTTTATCTTCAATCTCGAGTGGCGTGTTTTTAGAATTATTCCATACTTCCTTTACTGCGTCAACGTCAAGAAGTTTTGTCCAATTGGTACTGCGAATTTCGTGCCGAATGTTTTCAAAATTTGCTCGCCTGTAATCTGGGATCAAGAGTTTGTTGTCCTTCATTTCATAATCTAGATTCATCTCTAATCTAATCAAACTGCGATCGCTGTTTGACAAACTCTCGCCTACTTCGCAACAGTTTATTAAGTTTATGTAGCTGGTGAGAACAAGTTCAAGAATGTTTTGACCTCTTGTTGATTTTATAACTAACCGTTCTAGAAACGCGTCTTCAATCAATTCCGTAAGTCCCGTTCCTTCTCGATCACCAGTCAACGTTTTCCAGTTTGTTTGGACTGTTGAAGTCCCCTACCATTATAACACCTTTACTGTTTACTACAGTTTTGATTTCATTGTATCGCATCTTATCGCCGTCTTCTTGCTTATGGGGTCTGTAAGTAACGCCGAGCCGTAGTTTGCTTTTGAACTTGTCGGTAATGTCCACATAAAGAGAGTCGTAAGTGTGTGTGTCTACTTTGCTTATTTTAATAGCATTTACATTGTTATAAACGTAGATCAAAACTCCACCACCTACCCTGTATAAGCGATCTTTCGTAAATAGTTTGTATCCGGGTATTGCTAACTCAGCGGTTAAGTGTTTACTCTCAGAGTTTACCCGAGTTTCTGAGACTGCAATAATGTTCGGTTTTTCAGTCACTGAATAGGATATGCTTTCGTTGCGTTTCGTAATGATGCTCCGAGTATTATTTGTGCATACTAAACTTATTTCCTTGGAGTTGATTTCTGGACTGAATTTGCAACTTTTTACTGTCGGTATGCGTGTTTGTGTTATCACTGTTAATGCCTGCGTTTGCAGCAGCGCGAGTGTGACGGTTCTCCATCTGTTTTGGGTTTGTGGCATTACTCTGACCCTCCCCGCACTCGACTCTTACAGCCTTAGTCCTAACAGTTACCTGAGAACTGACCTGTAGTTGTGCTAACCCGCTTCTTATGCTGCCTAAGTTGTCCTCAACTGACCTTACTTGACGTTTCTTCGCTAATACTTCTAACTTTGAGGTTACCGCTAACCCCCGAGGATCCCTATCCTCAAGGTCTCATCCATCCACTACCGCTACCTTTATAGTGGTCAAATGGACGCCTCGTTCCTCAGATCACTTTCATACTCAGCTGCCCTCCACAGCGACCTACCTTCCACAGCTACTCCCTCACTCTCCTAGTTCCATCTTTAGCTCGACCGTGATTTGCTTTCCAGAGCAGTTTAACTCTATCGAGAAAAAGGCTTACTGTTCTCATCTAATACTCTGCCAAGGCGAGCTTTCCTTATTCCATTTACGTGAAGACCATCTTTAGCGTAGAGAGATCTATCATTACTAAAGCACAATATTCTATACCTGTGTCTGTTTCCTGTATCGCAAGCGCTTTCGCCGCAAAGAGCCCAGCTTCCCCTTCCCACTCTTTCATCCTAACATCTAATTTCTCTACGGCTTCGCTGTTTTTCCTAACACCTACTGAAAGCCTATCAAATACGTCGCAGAATAAACAATAAGTATACTCAACTTCTTCTCTGAGAAGAAAATCCCTGGTGAACTCCCGATGGCAATCCGAGAAGCTGGAGTCATCTTATAGGATTTCATTACGATTCAGAGGATTTCACTAAGATTCAAGTGGGTCAGTAAGCGGCACACAAAAAGACCTGTTTGAAACTGGGTCGGCGAGAGCGTCGCTACAGCACGTCTGCCTTCGACAAGGGTTGGTAAGAAGCGATATCAAAGGGAATAAAGGACACATGTCAGAGGAACCTTTTTTAGAAGGGTGAAGGTCACTAATAGAGTACCACATGCGTCTCTTTTGGAACTGTTACTCTTCTTTGATCTATGTGAATGACTTTTAAGAAAATATGGACTCCTACCCGAATACGTTTGCAAATGTAAAGGACTTGAGGGAAAAAAAAGCGAGGAGGAATTCATTATCGTACAAGGAGACCTAATCAGACTCTATAGTTGGTCTGATACATGGTTAATGAAGTTTAACCCGAGTAAATGCAAAGTAATGAGGTAGAGTCACAGTGAAATCCCTCGATATGATCTTCCAGGCGATAAGCTGCAGGAATCTGAGTGTGAGGAAGATCTGGGAGTCAACATAGTCCCTAAACTGTGGCCGGAGTCCCACCTCAGGAGAATAGTTAAGGAAACCAATCGTCTGCTGGAAGATATTAGAGGTGCACTCAAGTTTATGAATAACGAGACATCTAGCAAGATGTTCTTATTAAACACAAGTCCAAAACCAGAATACGCTTCTCACATTTCGTCAACGTAAGTAAAGAAACAGAGATAATAAAGGTCGAGAGGAGAGCAACAAAGTTGGTAGCAGAATTAAGTAGCGCTAAGATACGGGGAAAGGCTGAAGGCTTTAGATTGGCCTACCTTGGAAGAGGGAAGAGTGAGGGGTGACTTGATCACAACCTCTAAGTTTTGAAAACAGATCGATAACGCAGACAATGAACAGCGCCTCTAGAACACACCAGAGGACAAATCATGATATTAAGCAAGATACTAGTTAAAAAGATATAAGGAAGTCTTTTTTATGGTGTCATAAGGCTGGTGGGCGACTGGAATGGAATAAATTTAGTTCAAAAGTGTTTTCAACTTGAAAGTCACCATGGACTTATCGCTAGTGAGATGGAATGGGGAAGGATGTTTTAGAAACCACTGAGATATCTAGTGAGGACTATAAGAGAATCCACGTGAGGCTCATGGTTCTAATGAAACGTCACCATATGTGCCTAAGAGGTGGACAGATACTCTAGGCAGACAGACAGACAAACAGAGAGGGAGGAGATGTCGCTGGAGAAAGGCAGAGTGCCAAAGGAGTGAAAAAAGGGCAAACGTCATTCCTGTCTATAAGGAAGGAGACCAGGAAGAGGCAGTGATTTACAGAGCAGTCCCCCCTGACGAGTGTGGCCTGTGAAGCATGGAGAAACATACTCAGAATGGAGATGGACGACTTTATACTGAGAAAAAGATTACATAAGCGAGAGACAGCACAGCTTAGGGAAAGGAGGTCACGTTTAGCAAATCTCTTAGACTTCCACGAAAAAGTGAGCTCTGTCTTAGACAAAAAGGAAAGCTGAGTGGAAAATTTGTGTCTTGACTGTCGAAAAAGCATTTGGCAGTATACCACATATCATAAAAGCCTTCTCCAATCATCTTCAGGTCATCATCGGAGTGTCGCAAGGTTCTGTTCTGGGACCATTATTCCTCTTGATCTATGTGAATGACTTGCCAGAAGGCAAGTCTCCTACCTGAATCTGTCTGCAGATGATGCAAGACTCACAAAAGTAGGGAAAAGCTTAAAGGATTGCACCAACTTACAAGAGGACCTAAACAGACTCCAGAGTTGGTATGATAAGTGACTGATGAGATTCATCTCGAACAAATGTAAAGTAATGAGGATGGCGCAGAGTTAAAGAAGGCTTCAATATGATTATTATCTAGTAGGAAATAAGCTTTAGGGTTCTGTGTGTGCGAAGAACTTGGAAGTCGACATCATCCTTAATCTGTCACGTCAGGAAAATAGTTAGAGACAAAATGTCTTACGGCAAATATCCGTTTAGCTTTCAAGTATATGGATAAGGAACTATTTAGTAAGCTGTCTAAATTTTACATTAGGATAAGACTAGAATTTTCTTCATAAGTTTGATCACCGTGCCTAAAAAGGCACAAAGAGGTAATAGAGGAGGTCCAGTGGAGGGCAGCAAAACAAAGATGGTACCGGAATTAAGAAAGTTGAGATCTAGGGGAAGGCTAAAGGCTTTAGATTTTGCCCACCCAGGAAGAAAGAAGAATGAGAGGTGACCAGACCACAACCTCTAAGTTTTAAAACAGTTCGATGATGCGGGCAATTAACAGTGCGAGAGATGTAGGGACGGAGCAGCAAGAGGACATAAGATGAAAATAAGTTAGAAATTTGTCAAAAAAGATTAAAGGAAGCGTTATTAAAGCATATGAGTGGTGCATAATGGAATAGAATGACTGTGGGCATGGTTAAAGCAGACACCAGACAAAAATTTAAAAAGTTGTATGACTGGAGAATGTTTGAGAGATGGGGATCCATGAGTGTAAAACTGCCTCCCTTTAACACAGAATTAGTAATGACACAAGAACCTTGGTCCACAAGAGGATTAATTATCAGGGAGACAAGCGCCCGCAGGAGAGTCAGCACACATATTAACATGAAAGCAACGGCTCACTGCAGCAGGTTTAGTCGTGAGCTCAGCTACTGGGTACCAAAATTCAACTGAAGAAACTGTGAATGATTTGGGTAAGATCAAAGGGAACAAGACATCAAAGGACAGTGTCTTATGAGCAAAATATGAGGGAGTAAGCATAATAATCTTAATCTTAGTGAGGCAAGAACTGAGAAGTGGAGAATCTTAGGAAAATAAAATCTGGGTTGTTAAGTTGCGACGAGTTACCTAAGGGAAAGAAGATATGTAGGGGACTTGTTCAGATGGGACAAATCTGCGAGGGTGAGATGCAAGGGAAGAAGATTTGAGAGTTGACGTATAACAAGAGTGAGGCCTTCAGCAAATGTTGGCGTGAGTAAATCTAAAAGTGGCAAGATCCGAGGGGGAAGATTCAGGGAAGTAAGATCTATAACGTATCTGATCTGACTCCGCAGATCTAACGGGTCGAGATTTACGTGGCGCAAAATCTAAGAGATAAAGGTGTAGCTGTGGAAGGAACTGTGGCTACCAATTTCTTAGGGGAAAAAAGATAAGGATTTAAAGATCTGGAAAGAGAAGATCGGAGTAAGACCAGGAATGACAAGATCTAAGAAAGACCTGAGAGGGATAAGCTATAAGGAGGATCAGACTGGAAGGATCAAAGGTTGCAGGGCCAGGTGGCCAGGTGGCCAGGTGGAAGGAAGCAGAACCAGTAGAGTGCGTGTGACAGATATCAATTCACTTAAGAACGCACTCAAATAGCAAATTGGCTGAGTTCGGTTATCTCGAGGTTCTGCTTAAATCGAATTTCAAGTCATTTTCTCTGAAATTTGACTTATTCAGTTAAACCGTGTTCAATCCAAGTTCTCCTCCCGGGCCGAGCAAAATCTCTGGCCATCTGCAGCCACACCGCCGGCTGCCTCCTGCCATACATCTCGCCTCCTCAGGTATTGATCCTTCAGGTCTGGTCCTCCTGAGATCTCATCCCTTTCAGGCCTGACCCTCTTAGATCTTGCCTTCGCAGGTACTGAGGGGGTGAGGCACAGGGAAGGCGGTAGTGTGCCGGTGATGGTCTAAGGAGAAAGGCGGGGTTAGGAGCGGGATGTGGGCGCCGGATGCAGGACGCAGGAGGCGAGTGCGAAGAGGAGGACGATGATAAGACGCACAGGAGGGAATAGATACTTTAATAAATCTCTCTAAATCTCTCTCTCTCTCTCTCTCTCTCTCTCTATATATATATATATATATATATATATATATATA